>JAOWAZ010263219.1:0-11890 GCA_028565935.1 Goniobranchus fidelis
TAATAATAATAATAACACTCATGTGTATAGCGCCGATTTCCATCAATGATGCTCAACGGCGCTGACAACAAAAACACAAACATACATACATTCACATCTTATATCATTGGTATGATTTACAACTAAAGTTATGGTTCAGAATTTACTACTTCAATGGTCGTTATAGCCAGAAAAGAAAAAAGTTCCGACTTAAAAGCTATGTTAAATGAAGACATTGTGGTGGCGGTCCTTGTCTTCACAGACAGTGAATTCCAAACACCTGGCACAGAATGCACAAAATAAATGCACGTTCAGAGAAAGCTGTTTGTGCAAGTGGGCTTTGAGCTTACATTTGAAAGAGACTTAAAAGTATACCGGAGCCGTGTCAACATTTAAGCATTTGAAAACAAGGCATGCTATTTTATTATCTTCTTAACGCTTCACGTATGCCGGAAAGAGCTGAAGATTGGAGAAATAGACCTCTTTGCAGTTCCATAGATCTTCAGAAAAATCGGCGAGCCTTAACCAACCGAACTGGCTATATCTGTAACAATAAAGTAAAATAAAAGTACAGATGGCATTTATATAGCCATGCTCACGGCGCTTTACAGTGACATTTTAAAGAGCCCTACAATGCCAAATAAACAAACAAACAAATCTTAACTGGGATGGTTGGCCACGTTCATAGTAGAAATGAAGGATTATAATCGGTAGGCCTACTCCCTAGCAAAAGGAAAACGAGGGGAAGGAGAGTGGATGTTTAATACGAATGGAAATGAGGAAGACATGGGAACCATTGGTCTGAAAGCGGAAGTTGCAATGAACAAACCTGATTGGAGGCAGAAGTCTTCAGTGGCGACTCCTAACAACTTTCCCAATTTGGGACAATAAAGATTATTATTATTATTATTATTATTATTATTATTATTATTATTATTATTATTATTATTATTATTATTATCCCAACTCCCTGTAGACATATCCCAATGGTATATAGTCCTGTGCTGCAATCCATTCTTTTCAAAGAATGGGGATTCTTTGGCCAAATATTACAGTTTTCTTTCAACTACTTACTACTCCTATAATGAAGGAGATGGAGGTACTGCAACACTTTTAGTACAAACCTGTATGAGAAAGTATGTGAAACAATCAACAAATAATTTTTCTGTCCATCATTGGTATCTTCCCTTTCCCCACCTGTGAAAAAAAGAAGAAATTTTCTGTTGCCTTATGGCATGTACAACTCATTTTCAAGACAAATAGAATTTGTTACATTGTCATGTCTTTATTGTGTTTTGAAAGATGTAATAGAATTTTGATTTTCAATGTTTATAGAAAGCTTTTAAATGACAAGATTAATCCTTAATTTTGAAGGTTTAAAAAATGGTAGTGCTTAGAGAGGTACAGCTCCATATTACAGAAGTACAGTTGTGAACTAAGTCGCCACTAATATTGCGGGTTATTTTTAATTCCCCAGTAGCGCACATGATAAGTAGGCCGATGGCGGTGCACGAGTCGAATCGAGTGTTGATCTGCATGTTGATAGACAGTTCACCGCTTTTGATTTGTTTGAAGATGACATTAAAAGTCGGAAAGAGGAATTTAATGGAGTCCTGGTATATGGGACTTGGAGCAAGAAATATGAAAGTAAATTATAATTAATGTCCAATGATCAGAAAACGATGGCGATTTTGTTGATGCTTGTACTTGTGTGCATGATGGAGAATTTAGGACTAAGGCCAAGAAACAGATCGCCCAATAAATGCTCATATCGGCCTGTCACCTTTGAGCAGCTATTAATTTGAATTATTTATCACTGCAATAACCATGCCTTCCTGACACTTAATTATAATATGCAATTTACAACCTACCACCATACCTCCCAGAAGCTTACTTCATAGAAGTAGGTGACCGCTAGATATACATCTCTAATACTATTAATAGAGAAGGGTAACTGTACCTATTATTAGAACTGTGCCTCCCTAATATGGATATTAGAGAGGTACAATTGAAATACATGACAACTCCACATACTTTAATGAACATGATATGAAAAGACATACATAATTGTGATGTCAATGTAAAAGAAAAAGAACTTTTGAACCAAATGTCTTATTCACAGCAATTCTTCTCTCAGCAACATGGGAACAAGTTTTTATTTGTCACCTTATCTTTTAGAAACAAATGAACATTAAAAAAAAAAAGAGTAAATGTCTTGAAGCAAACTCCTGCTAAAAATAGTAATTAATAAAATAATGATAATATCTTCATTTATATAGCGCTTTTTGTCAAAACCTTAAAGCGCTTTACATTGCATGCAATTTCACTTTAAGCATTCAAAAATTAGGATACATAAAATATGTTAAAACATTGCGCTATCATAAAAAACACTATATTAAGCAAAAGAAAGCTGACTAATATGGCAACTAAACTTTTCATAAAACTGCTATAAAATGTTAAGGATATTTGCCGAAAAGATAGGTTTTCAGGCTCTTTTTTGATGTTGCCACGCTGTTTGCGGTCCTTATGATTTCGTCATCTAAGAGTGCATGAGGGTTGATAGGGAGTAAGCAGATTTTGTATGTACTCATGCAATCTAGAAAAGGCTGTTGTACTCAATTTTGTACTCAATTCTGGCCAGTACCAGCAGCCAATGGAGAATCCTTAACATTTCTTTGCTACCATTTCAAGTCTGGGCTTTCCAAGGATCATCCTTGAAGCACAGTTTTGAACTCTTTGAAGTTTATTCAGTTTCTCATCTGGAAGGCTTGAGAGTTGCAATAATCTAAATGAGAAAGAAAAAAAGATGACACTTATACCTTTGAGGAATCAGAAGATGAGAAAGGTTTCAAATTGGAGATTTTCTCAGCTCAAAGTACAAGTTCTGATCAAAGAACACAACTTTTTAACTGACACATATTTGGCATTGAGGTTTGCAGTCTGAGAGATACCATATCGTCCCTGTAAGTCTCTAAACACATAAGTCCAAAATTAGGTCAAATCGCTTTTTTTTTTTTTTTGGCTTTACTCGAATAGAATGGGTGTTCCCTACATCTTCTATAACTATCAGATCCATGAAGCCAATAAAAATGATATTTTTTGTCACAGGACTTTCATCCTTTCTCTATTTTTAACTACACTTCACTTTTGTTTGTATCTCCTGTAAAATTTGCTTTTCTGGACTTACATGTTTAGAGAGTTACAGGGACGATATGTAAGTGAGTGTGTGGGTGTGTTTGTGTGGGTGTGGTGTGTGTGTGTGTATGTAGCCACATTTGCACAATGTTATCACTATGAATGAATCAAAATGTTTTGGGTTTGGTTTGGTTAGTTTCAGGCAATGGGTATTATCGTAAAATCATGTTTTGCTTACTGAGGATGAATTAAATGCATGCAGTTAATGTTCACCAATGCTCTAAATTTGTTTAAATATATTTCATTATTGTCATGTAATCCTCGCCCTTTTAGCTTGGGTATGTGTTATGTATTATTGTCTTGGTGAAGTGTGAATCCTGGATGGATCTCTGGAAAAGGGTGTGATGAGGTTGGAATTTTTCATTGATTTGTTATCATTTGTGAGATTGAGTTGTACATGGCCATATATATATTGTATTGTTTTGCTGCTGTCATCAAATATCAGACATTCTGGCAGCTGTATTATCTCGAATATTTGCTTCAAGATGACCAAGAGAATGAAATTGCTCCTCATCAACTGAGATGTGGCATGCTGATTAAAAAAATTATATTTACACATTTTCCCATCTTAGCAATCGAACACTGATACATTTGTTAAAAAATTCAATCCACACATTCCCCCCCTTTGAATATATACTGATGTGTAAATATACATCTTGTAGACAAATCCATGTAATAGAGGTGATAGCAATTGCATGACCATAACTTAAACTGCACTAATGCTTTAACAGGCTAAGAGATCAGTTAGCAAATCTCTGTGGGAAAAAAAACAAAACAAAGATATCTGCAAAAAAGGCAAATGATATATCACAAACATTTTGAAACAAAAATTTCACATTGCTTGTCCAAAAAAAGAAATAAAACCCTTGTGAATTCTGTTTTAGAATAAGGCTTTTTCATCTGGGACCCTCATGAACAATAGAAGATCAGGAGAAAGAACAGAAGAATGCCATAACTTTTTTTTTCAAATGATTACACATAATTTGGAGAGGATTGGGCAACTTCAAATCTGTAAGATAAACAAGGAGATAAAACATTAAAGAACTGCGAGATGGAATTAGAACACAACGGACTTATCACAAGAGTAGACGTAGACTCTTCTATATACAATATGATTTTGATTCAAACAGTTATACAACTTGGCAATTAAACTTCACCCTCCCAGCTTCCAGATTAGACAGCCACTTACAGTCATTTTGTTGGACACTAAGATAAGGGAACAAATTGCCACTCACTCTGTAATGCAACTGTTGCTTGGACAATTATGAAAATGGTTTGCAATCAACTACTCTGAGACATAGATCATCAAGGTTGGTAATTTCAACCCAAATACTAAGTCAAATTACGTCAGTCAGTATGTTGAGAAAGAAAAGAACAATGTTTTTATACACATCAGGGAATAAAGTGCATGCCCCCAAACCCCCGTAGCAATTTTCCCTATTCTTCATTGCTGAAAATTGGCAAGCCTGTAATAATATGATTGAGATTTAGTTCTAGACATAAATTTGTTCTAGAATGGTGCATCTAGACTAAAGGGAATACAATCTGGACCTGGAACAAATTTTGATTTAGATCCAACCTGTATAAAATGATAGGAGTCGTTCTGGTTTCAATTTTTGTAATTATGTTTTTTGTTTCGATTTCTTTAGATAGATCACTTTGGAACTGTTGTTTTCAAACAATAATGCAAAATATCAGACAACATAACAATTTCAAGCTTCAGAGAATGTTTTTAAACAATCATAGCACAAGACTTGTCTTCTGACACGAAGCATGAGCAGTTTCAAGTGTGATATTTGCAAAATGAGGGTGGTTGTACTTATCTTATAACGTTTAGGGTTTACTTTTGATCAAAAAGGAATTTCACATACTTACACAAAAGTGTTTGCACTTGACTATGTCAAAATTGAAAGTTACAGCTTAAATTACAAGAATATAATGAGGCTTCAAAGTTCAGGAAGTTTTTTGTTTTTTTTGCCTACCTTATATATATATATATTTTTTTTTTTTTCCACACAAGATGTCTAATGAATATCACTTATATAGCGCATATCCCACAGCGTCGAAGTTTTGCCTTCTGAGCGCTAACTTAGTCCTCAGCTCCATTGCCAACTGTCAAACGATAAATCCAGCGGTAATTGCCTGTCAGTGTGTAACCTGATACGGGGTGCGTATTGTATTCTATGGAAAATGTTACTTTTTCCACGCCTAATAACTCGGATACCAGTAATTCCTCCTTATTCCTCCTTTTTTGCTTTATACCTCAGCTGATTAGTCAACTATTCATCTTTACATCAGTGAAATTTTCATTTTGCTGTCGTTATTCTTTCTTGTGTTATCTTTACATTTTGAAGAGGTGATATTTGTGTATTCAACCTAATATTATACACTTCTTGTCAAAATAGATGACTACATACCATATACAGAAAGAGCATACATAAAACCATACCAAAGCAACATATTAGACTAAGACTTGAACACACTGTATTCCATACATAATTAAACACACATGTAGACTAGGTTTGATGGGAAAGCAAGGGAGTGAAAGCCGTCATCGGGTTATACATGGCTTTGGATGTGGAGGCCATTCAATCGTCAATGCTTTTTCATGACTTAAAATTTATTTTAAAAGCCCACTTTCTAAAATGTCACAAGTGTGGGAAAAGTAATAATAAGAATAACAAACAAATTTTAATCTTTTTCATGTAGGCTTACAAAATTATGTATCATAATTGAAAACTCGGCTTACATTATTTAAAGTTTATTCATTTTTGTGTGTTGGAAAGCAGTTGGTCATATTTGAAAGTCTTTTGTGTTTGTGTTCAATGTGAAATTCATTGATTTTGTGGAGGTGATGTCACCAAAGGCTTACATTTTAAAAGTTTATTCGCTTATTTAGACAAAATATTTTATTTAACACCACATAACTGAGAAACAGAAAGAGCAACAGATGAGATTTTTTGTATACTGGTGTGCAAGTAGTCTGAGACTTCATTGCTCAAGTCATAAAGATAATGGCGGGTTGGTTTTAGAGAAATTAATTAAATCTTAATTATGAACGTGTCACCTTCAAAACGAAAGATAACAGAGTTTTCTAGACACTATAACAATGAAACTACACACCCTATCATATCCATTTTTTTTAGCTGACAAGTAAAGCCATTGTTTTAGTGTTTGGTAAAAAAAACAATTGTCAAACCAGAACTGCACGTGCACAGCCAAAACAAAGCACAAGCAATTGCTCAAATCAGGCATCGCTTACACCGCGAATCGAAGACCCTTCGCCTAGCAGTGAACGAGGTCAAAAGTTCACCGCGACAGGTAGGCTGAACGGGAACTAAGCGATCGCACATTTGACGCTGTGATCCCCATTTATTTTAAATGTATTATTTTATGTCAATACATTTCTAAGGTCAGTATACAGTAATGTCCAGGAATCTTAGACATGAAAATCATGAATTCTCAGGTATCTTGACCTTAATGCTCGGTCCAATTTCAGCACCCATGTTTTTATTCCTGAACATGCAACACTCTAATCTTGATCAAATCCACTTCGCATTCTCAACAAAACACCCAGCTCTACAGCTGTTTTGGCCACAGGTAGGTGTTTCTACCAAAATGTGGTCATTGTCTCACCATGAGACGCTGGAGGAAGAGGGGACTGGGAATGGGTGTTGTGATGCTGACAGCAACACTGAACTGTCCCGCCATGCGTGCAATCATGCTGTAGCTACCACGTTAATTGTTTTAATGTTCATTGTTAACTCCCTTGAGTTTTTATCTCTATTTCATTGTGTTTAGGGATTTTGCGCAAGTGATGAATTATGGAGATGTCGAGCACTTTTTCCGATCATGAATGAATTGGGTAATCCGCGTTTGACTGTATCTAATGATGTTTAAAAGATGTGAGTTTTCATCCTTCGCAACTTTTTGATGTGTTCTTAATGAAGGTCACTAAAACAAAACAAAAGGAAAGTACTTGGTGACATACTGGTTGGCAGCATACATAAATCTTGTTCACAGTGCTGTAGCTGTGCTAACCCTGACTTCTGAGTTGACTTTAAGATGCTCTTATAATATTTGAAATTTGATTCATGACTTTATTTGGTGGTCAATGAGCATTACTCATGTTTTTGTTTGGTAAAAACTTCTGATGTTTGAATTCGAACGACATAATGTTGTGTATTTTCTTTTCACTCCTCCAGTGTTCTTGAAAAGGGCATCTCCGCCAGGCATCCTGCATTTGTTAGTGAAAACATACGGTTGGAGACCTATGTTAACTGGCCGTTTGGTGACAACATTCCATCCCCTGCAGCTTTAGCAGCCACTGGACTGTTTTATCAACCTTTGCTTGGTAAAATTGATACTGAAATATGTAGGATTTGTAACTATAGGTTGGCAAGCAATCCCATTGATTAGTTTTGAGGTTTGATTGATTTTAAAGGGTTGCACAGAGAATTACTTCTTTGTTCCTTTTTGACATTGCTGATGGACAGGTTTACAGAGGAAATCAGACTAGAAGCCCCCTATGCTCGATGATGTATGTGATGACAATGTGCTTTATGGTGAGGTCAGGGAGCAAATTGAGGTGAATTCAGAAAGGTGGTGAAAGTTATTAACCTAGAAAAGAGAAAGGAGAAAGAAGAAATGACATACATTACATGTGTCATTCTTTACTTTCATTTTGAGGATGCTTTCACTGAGAGACGATCATGTAGATGTATATTTGGAATTACTGAAAAACTCAAAACTAAATGAATCAGATCTAGATTTCAAAAGGCACATATGGCTCAATGGTTAAGGTATCTGTCTGGAAACAGGAGAACTTGGGTTCAATTCCTGCCTGTGGCAACCTGTTTTCTCCTTAAGCAAGAAAATTTATTTTAATTACTTCACTCAACTCAGGTGTTAAATGAGTACCTTGCAATGGGCAGGCATTGTCGTAGTCAACCTGCTACACTTAACCGCGTATGTATACTCCCCAGGGGGTATGCCTACTAGGAGATAAAGTATTGTAAAGCACTTTGAGGCTGTCCTTAGAATGGTGGAGAGCACTATATAGAAGCAATTTTTATCTTGTAATCTTTATGATTTCAACGTGTAAACTTCTAGATTATTTATCTGCATCTAAAGGGAAAGGGGTGTTTGGGAGGGTTGGAGGGTTTTTGATTTGTTTTTTCAATTAAGGTGAAAAATCGACTTTAGTGATGGATTTACTTTATTGCTCTGTACACATAAGCACCACTGAATGAAGATCAACTTGTTGTACGTCGACTTGTCAAACATTGACATATAATGGCATTAACATATGATGTTTTCCAAGACAGTAGTACTTAACTTTCAACACTTTATATTAAATTTTTTTTTTTTAAAGGAAAAACAGATCGTGTGAAATGCTTCATGTGTGGGAAGGCTATACACAAATGGAAAAGTGGCGATGATCCTTGGGTTGAACATGCCAGAATTAGTCCACATTGCAAATTTGTGTTGGAGCAGAAGGGTGAAGAGTTTGTGCATCAGTGTGGTCATAAGGCTATACAAGAAATGGTAAGAACTACTGTCAATATGTTTTCTTTGAAACTAATGTGATATGATTTATGCAAGAATGTAATACAAGTAGTTATAGGAATCCTACTTTAAGAAATTATGATAGGACCCCATTAAATTGTAAATCATCAGAAGTGTAACAACAGAAGAAGATAAATAAGTGTGTAGGATATCGCATCAACATATTATTGTACCCTTAAATTTATATCAAAATAATCTTTGAAATAATTAATGGTTTCCATGCCAAGCACTACTAGATATTATTGTTTGGTTGTTTGTTGTTTTTTTTAACTAGACCTCATATCTGTACTGCCAGTGTTAGTTTATGTTACATGAATCACAGGAGCAGAAGAAATAACAACATCCACTATTTTCAATCTTTTGCTTGCAAGAAATGACAATCTCCATCCTTTTCCATCATTCATTTGCAAGAAATGACAAATATTCACTCTTTCCAATCTTTGGCTTTCACAAGAATTTTCCCGTCCACCCTTTTCAATCTTTTACTTGTATTTTTAAAGAAGAGGTCGATACTGGCTTGTAGTATCCCTTCTAATCAATGAGCATTGTGGTTCTGTTGTTGCTTCCAGTTTAGTTATATCATTATTTTTGCTCCAGAAGCTCCAATTCTACACATATTTATTTTGAGTGCTTTTGTGTCTTTAGTTGTTTTAGTTTATTACTGTGTAAGAAAAATACTGTAGTTTCAGTGCAGTGTTACTTCTAGATTTAAATAATTTCATGTTACAATTTCTGGTGGATGGGCAAGTAGGAAATTTAAAGACAACAAAGTTATCTGTTGCTTCCATATCATTCAAAATTATGTAGGCTTGGATCCGATCCATTCTAATGGGTCTGTATTTAAGGAAATGTAAATTGATTGTTTTTTAGTCTTTCTTGGTACTTTAGTTCCTTGAGACATTGTCATAGCTTAGTGGCCCAACTTTGTATGCCTTCGATCGCTTTCTATTGTTTCAAGTAATGTGACAACCATACACAGTTTACAAACTCCAACTTGCAAAATTCCCCATATCCACAAATAGTTCACAAATTGATCTGTATTGATTCCTGGCTATTCATAAACCAATGTGATCTTTTTATCTGTTTGTTTCTGTATGGTGTCTGACGAAGGGTGAGACCCGAAACGTCACGTCTTTTGTCCTGTCTTTATAGTTTAGTATTCTTAATTCTTGCATATTTAATTATTGTACCTCTGGAATTGTACTCCATTGTGCTATTTTTGTTTTTAAGAAGCTGAATTTACATGTATCTGTTCTTGTATGTGATTGGGTGTATGTGGTAGGGTAGCATTGCCTTGTGGCGTATTTATGGGCCATTTTGGGGAAGTAATCAGGAACTGATATTGCTGTTTTGTCGTTAACTGCCTTGTAGAATAATATAAGGCATGCATCTTCTCTTCTTTTTACAAGTGATTGCTAATGGAGGTCATTCATTGCCTTAGCAATGCTTCCTTTATTTCTGAGTGGCCGTTAGTGCCGAATCTCACGGCCCTTCTCTGAACCCCCTCAATTTTGTTGACGTCTTTTCAGGTCGGGGTCCTAAGCTGCGCTGGCATATTCTAATATTGGTCTGACCAGTGTTGTATAAGCTTGAACCTTCACATGTTTAGGGCTTCGATGGATATTTCTTTAAAGGAAACCCAACGGTTGGTTTGTTTTTGTTTGTTTTACAGCATTGACCTTAGTTTCCCATTTAAGACGTTTATTTATGTGGATGCCAAGATATTTGATTCTGTCCACTCCCTGGAGTGTTTGGTTCATCATTGTATAATGGGTTTCCAGCTGCTGCTTTTTCTTGCTCACAGTCATTGAGTGGCATTTTGCTGGATGGAATTTCAGGTGCCATTTTTTGACCATGCCACTAAGGAATCCAGGTCTTTTTGGAGAAGGTCGACATCATTTTGTGGTCTATTTCTCTGAAGAGGAGGCTGTTTTCTGCAAACAGTTATATGTTTGTTGAAGGTGACAGATCATCGCCCACGTCATTTATAAGTATTAGGAAACACAAGAGTCCCTGGAATGTGTCCTTTGGTTATGTCCGTTTTTGTCTAGGCCGAAGAAAAGCTGTTCTCAAACAATAATTCAGAAGAATTTGAAGTTCCCTTTGGCAGAGTCTCGGACATAAAAAGATTTGCTAGATGCTTATTCTGCCTGTGACATGCTCACTAGGAATGATGGTGACATCCCACAAGATGAAATATGGATTAAGATAGGTGGCGATCATGGCAAGAGTTCCTTTAAACTCACCTTACAGGTAGCATATCTAGTCAAACCATATTCACAACGAAACACTGGTACTATAGCTATGGCAGCCCTTAGAGATAGCCATGCAAACCTATAAAGGTTCCTAGGTGGAGTCATTGTAGACGACATTACAAGTCTTGTGACCCATACATGGCAAAGCAAGGCCATTAAAGTCTTCTTAGACAGAGATTATGACTTTTTATGTAAAGTTAATGCCTCTCTGGTCCACAAGGCACCTATCCATGCCTCTGGTGCTTAATGCCGAATGGAAAATCATTTGTCCAGTGGAACCCTGCCGGCAGCGCACCCTGTAACATTTACACACACAAAATAAAGCCATTTTAAGATAAATACCAAGGTGACAAAAAAACGCATTACATTTGTTTGCACCCACCCATGCTACCATTCCATTGGACAGAATTTCACCCCCATATTTGCTAAAACACCACAGACTACTAGAAGAAGCAGCCCATTCCCTTGATCTAAAGATTGCATCACAGCCAGACATATAGCTCACACCAATAGGACAAGCACTAAAAGATTATGGGATTAACTGGAAGAGAGGTTTGGAGCTCCAAAAAGAAGTTTATTTTTTTCAAGAGCTGTCTTGTTTTCTGTGAAACTCAAGAAGACATTGCAAAATATAGCAAGCTTGTAGAAGACACAGAAAACACAATTTCGGATTTACCACACACACACACACACACACACACACACACACACACATACACTCACAATTTACACCTAGGTCAGGTCCAGTTGCCTCATCCTTGGATCCCATTCTCACCCACCACCACATCACACCTTAAGCTTATCATTCCAGATGATTTTTGGGGAACCACTGCCATAAATACACACAAGAAAAGGTTTTCAAACATCTCACACAAACAATTGTCAAACAAATA
>JAOWAZ010264330.1:0-11878 GCA_028565935.1 Goniobranchus fidelis
AAGGGTGAGACCCGAAACGTCACGTCTTTTGTCCTGTCTTTATAGTTGAGTATTCTTAATTCTTGCATATTATTGATATTTTAAGTGAACTGTGACTCAATTCTGAATATGATACACATTTCAATGCAAAACAATTTTTCGAAGCAATTTTAACCTCAAACATTGAATCATCAAAATCTCACTTATCCCTTCAGTGGGTCATATCATTTATCCTCCTCTCAGGTGGCCAGTTGATGATTGTCTTAAGACAATTTTAATGTTAGGAATGGAATGTTGTATTTTCATTCAGTTAAAGTACATATGTATTTTAAATAATTGCGTCGCATTTGTCTTATTGTTCCTTTTGTTTATTTATTTTTTCCCCAACATATAAGTCAGGAGGAAAAGTGTTACCTTATCGTATGTGAGCTTGTGCAAGGCTTGCTCAAAGAGCAATACTATTTGTAATGATTTCATCGCTACCAAAATTGTCAAAATTGATATCTAGTCTTATCAGATACATAAATACATATATGTTAATGAACACATCTCTTGTGGCTGAAAGGCATATCAAAGGAAGAAAAAGGACTCCATGTCTTTTGATGGGTATTGCTAAAATTTCAATTTCTTAGCATTTATTTCATCTTATGGTAATTGTTGGATAATTTTTATTTTTATTTCTTTTTTTAAAAAATAATTTGTTTTGCATTGAATGGGATTCTTTATCATCCAGTCATCCCTGTGTCGGACCTTGAACTCTCCACCTGGGGAGAGGAGCAGAATTGGCCCACTGCATGGTGTCCAGGCATATTGTAGAAGGTGACGAAGACTTAACCCTGTCAGACCTGGGCCCTGCTCAGAAACAACCCTATAACCTGGCCTCCAGAGCTAAAAGTGAAAAATTGCGTATGCGTGTCATAAATGCGTTGATGCATGTAAACTATTAGTCAGGGACCTATGAAACTCTGAAAATACTTATTAGATTCTTATCTTGAAGCTAATGTAATGTTTGAGTCATAAATTGCATTGCACAGGCCTTTTGCTGAGAAGTTATGTAACCATGACTTGTTCTACAGACAAACATTCATTGTTTTGTTCTATTAGAACTCAAAAGTATGGATACTATAGTTTATAGTTTGAACTGAATGACCCAAAAGAGTCGCCATTTTCATTGAAGTTGAGAATGGATTGTTCAATGAAAATATTAGTCCACTCCTCCATCCATTATGTTTGTTGTCGTATGACCACGCCCACCTCTCTCTCCTCTCATGCTCGTGCTGGCTCTAGATCTAGATCTATTGTCAAGTTCCTTCGTCGCTTGATCTAACCTCATCATTGTTGTCCTCGCTGCTGCTAGAACTACTTGAATTGTCAAGCTCAAGATGCATGGCTATTTCTTCTTCATCAAAATGTTTCCTTTAGCTGCTGCACAGTGAAGAGTTGACGCCTCTTCCTCTTTCCTGAAGAAGTGCTGGGTTCGTCAATCGATTGTTCATTGTGAAGAAATTGATTTTTCCTTATCAAACAAAGGCTTAGTGATCAAATCATTGAGGTTTCCATTAGCTACAATCTTGTGCAGCACTAAATTCACAGTAGATTTGTGATTGGTCAACTATTTATAGCTTATAATGCCATTTTCTCTTCCGTCATACTGTTTCCTGATTATTTGTGAATCCGTCATTTTAGGCATGTCAGGGAACTCCCGATAAATCGGGAATACGTTCTGACTGATTTAAACAAGCGGGGGTTGAGAGAGAGACCTTCTCTCATCTGTCTTCTTCTGTCACGCTCTCTTTTGTGTCTGCAGAGGGGAGAGTTTTGCTTGAGGAGGGAATTTGACATTTTTCAGTGGCTATCCCTGATTCTGGTTCATTGCATGACTTCAAATTACTATAGGGGTCACTTGTTGTCTAGATGAAGCGAGTAGTTTTGTATACAAAGGGTGGTTGATCTTGGGTGGTTATTGCATGCACTGTTTGGGGCTTGATGGCCAGTGTTAGTTGTGTGTTTTAGAGAGATGATAATTGTTTGTTGTTTGTAAATCATCTCTCCGTTAGTTTTTTGGTTACATTATATTGCTAGTTATATTTTTTAGAGAGATGCTGGTTTTATTTTTGTCTGTAAATCATCTGTCCTTGTATTCTTTTAAGTTGTTTTCTGTTTATTGTTTTAATTGTCTGTTTTCCGTTGTAGCAATGTCTTTTCCTCAACTGAAAATCTTTTCTACTACTTCTGTTCTGTCTGTTACTTTAAACTAGTCTTGTCTTACTTTTTCCAAGGGCGCTGAGATGAATTTTGTAGTTGAACAGAGCGCTAAAACACCAAATAAATAAATAAATAAATCATCCAGCAACTTTGAATGTTTATTCATGAAATTTTGCATGTTGTAGAGTCGATGACTGGACAATTTCATAATATACACTAAATTTTAGAATGTTTGCATGTCAGTTGGACTTGATTCTATCTCTTCATCAATGGTGAGTCATGATACTTACATCAGTCTAAAGTTTATTGATGGTTTATATTATGTCAGCAAACAGTTTGATGGTTGATTGTTAGATACATTTGTCTCACCTCTATCTCTCTACCCTTCATCAGCTTGATAGTTCTGAGCTGTTTGTCAGTTCAATTTGTGCATGGAAATATATTTCTGCCTTGCTTGAATTTAAGTATACAGTATGCTGCCTCTTTTTAATAGATTTAGAAGACTGGCATTATTGTGTTCGAAATTTCGATATGTTATTGTTTCTGTGACTTTGTTATATTTTTATTGAAAATGAGTTGTAGACCTGTACATCGAATCAGCTAGACCATTCATGAATTGTTATGTTAGCTTCGAGGAAACAAGATAAAATGCAATTATATTATGAAAAACTTTGCCTTTACTGACTTCTCCTTTCTTCACATGGTAAGTTTTGTTTTATGACAAATGGGATCAGGGGAGTACTTCCCTATGCTGATTTGTTTTGTTCTGTTCTCCTACATGTATTAGTCCGGCAGTTGAGGTGATATTTTGCAAGTAGAATAAACATAACTTACAAATTCTTGTCTTGTATGGCAATAAAAAGACTGAAAATAAAAATGGACCTGCTGAATAAATGGAAGGTTTTTTACCAGACTATAGTCAGATGTATTATCAACTTGTAAGTTACTAGTAGTGGTATCTATTGTGTTTCTATTTTCTCTCGAGAAAGATATGAATGATCACGGGATTATGCAGAAGTTACTGTGATCGAAGTTCAGTTTATGCTCCTAGGGGAGATAAACAGATTAAATGATGACAAGTTAAATTATGAAAGAGGTATGAAACAATGAAGAAAAAAATTACTTTGTCAAGCTGCATACAGAAGTTCTCGTAACAATGACATGCCAGTTTCATTTATTGGATTATATATACATTAGTCTAGAATAAGACTACAACTGAAGTTTATTGTGTGGTCAAGTCATGCTATTCTTTATTTTGTGATTGTCCAAGGATGACACAGAATTGAAATTAAAAGGATTTTTTTCATAATACCCTTTGCTAAGAGTCAGTTTCACAACTATACGTTAGTACAAATCAATAGCAGCATATCTATTATCTAGGATGAATTAGTACCCTCGTTAAACAATGGTAAGCTTCATACTTAAATTATTCAGATCAGATTTAGTACAGTTAAAATCTAATGTGCTAATCCAACATGGAATGGCAATTGCTCAGGCTGGCTTTATTGTGAAGGTGGGTCATATTTAATTAGCCCTTCATACAACTTGCTCAAAATGAATATTGAAACACCCAGAAACACCAATTCATGAAATGAATCTAAAAAAAAAAAGTTAACATCATTACATTACCTTTTCTATTCTGTTCAGAAAACAGAAAAGAACATGGAGAGTGTAAATCATCAGAATGAACTTAATGCTCTCATTGCTGAAAAATAAAAGAAAAATTACTTAGATTATCAGGTTTTGAATGTTACTACTTACCTGGCAAAATGTCTACTTTCTTCCTTACACAAGGCGACATGGGAATACTTCTTTGAAGGAGCTGAAATGTAGCTCTTAGATAATGAAGGATAATAGCTGCAATTGTACCAGAGGATAGCCAGAGCAAGTAATGCTTGCATAAATAACACCACCTATGAAATCAATACATGCAGTTGCAAAGTTACAGATATCCTTGCCTGAAAGACAACAATCCAAATTTGCTTGTGGCAATTTATATTACGTGCCATTAATGGAAAGGTAGAACATTGCTATCATATGTATTTCTTTGGTTCTGGTACATTTATAGTACATTTATAGCCTGGTCTGGGGATGTAAACATCTCTCCCATTACTACCAGGACACCTTGTCTGAATAAACATAATAATTTTGGTTGGGCTGGCCGAAAACCACTTGTCCTCATATTGAAAATCTGCTGGAAACTGAAGACATGTCCAGAGTTGTATGAATTGTGTTACATGAGGTTTATGTACATAGCATTAAAATTAAATCTCTGGTAGATTTTAATGAAATTTAAATTGGCATTCATTTCTTGGCTGTATTTGCAGTAACTTGCAGCTTAGAAAACACAAAGTTCTAAACTATGGACTACTTTCATGCTAGTCCTTAAGATTTTAAAACTGAACTAATTATTTGCATACAACCATCTGATATTTGTTTCTCCTACTTTAAAGCAATGAGAATAATTTTTGTGTGTGAACATTGTTGCATGATCATTGATTATGAGCACCCACAAAATTTTGTTACTGTTTATAGTAACACATGTTTGAGTACTCTGTGCTCCTTTGCTCCTTGTTCATAGATATAGGAAAGCATATTTTGTGGTAGGCAAGTTCATGAACAATAATTCTTATGATTTGAGTTTTTTGTTCCATGAACTGCATTTGATTGAACTTCCTCAATATAAGAGAGAGAGAGAGTGCTTCTGCAAGTACAGTGTTATGTTCTTTCTCCATTTCTTCCTTTTTGTCATTTTTAATTTGTTCTTTATTTTTTTTAAGTTTTCCTTTCTTTTCTTTTCAGAGTAAACTTTAACCAGGATGAATTATTGATAACTCATTCAATGGTAGTGGAATAAACATTTTAGGGATTTTCAGTTTCAGATACAAAATGATATTTGTAGTTTTGCAAATCATTTCAATTGAGATGTCCCATTAGATCACCCATTAATTATGTCTTCGTAGCCTTTCCTCCCAATGTTTGCCTGAAAATGTTAACACAGCAATGTGTTGCAGGAAGAAAGGGGGTGAATTTTCTTTCTAGTCATTGGATTGCAAAGGAAGCTAACAATTCCTGATCCTCAGAATTTGTAGAATGCATATCCATTATCATCGACATAAACTTCAATTTTAAATGAGACGTTGTTTCAGGTATATGTCTGAATAAAAGAAGTCAAAGACTGTTCCTTTGCTGATTTGTAGGCATTGTGCGGCAATCTAATCTGAATGGTATTATTTTCAAGTGCTATATCAGATAAGTATTGTTCAAACAGGTTGATACTGCACATTCTATTTGAGAGCTATCATTCATCATCCAAATCTGGTCACCATTTCTGATCTTCAAGAATGGTTTATGAATGTTTCATAATCATGATTCTACCATAGTAAACTATAATCTGTGATCCTTTTCACTCTGACCATTTTTTTTTTTCTCAAAGCCAACACAAGGAGAATATAAATTTGAAGGGCAATAACTCATAAGGAATGTGCGACTGAATGTGATTGGTTTTCCAGGGATTGAACGATTTCATATTGATTATGTGTATATTATTTTGTTCATTTCTTGGTAGTTTTGAATGAGCCCCTGTTGAATTATGTCGTATAACATGTAGATGATGAACAGATTTCTTTTCCATCTTTTATCATCTTGTTAGAGGATTCTGCTTAAACACTCACAAATTGAGAGAATTGATGCACAAGAAGCAAAAAAGATCAACTGACAAGGAAAATTTGAAGAAATATGTACTTAAAAGAGCAAAACTTGTGGACTGTTTTGTGAACTATGGAATTTCTCTGTGTCTAAAGAAAGTATAATGAATGTCTGACCATAATAGGAAATTCCCATTTTTATTCAAGAAAGAAAAAACTGATCCATCCCTTAAAAGCATTTGTTTTCCATGTTGTAACCTTATGGTTGATATACAATGACGAGTACAATAATTGGTGATATGAGAAGCATTGCTTGTCAATTTTGGTTGATGAATTATTAGGTTATGGTTATTCTTTAATGAAATTAAAAGAGCTTACTTTTTGTGACTCAAATCATAAATGAATCTGACCCTCCTTTTTCTACTACACACTGAAAAAACACTGTCGATGAATTTGTCTCATGCTGCTCATTTAGAAGGGCATATTTTTTATTTACAAATATACAGTCTCTCTTATAAAAATAGTAATATTGTGTGTGGCTCTTTGTGATCTAGGTCTGTTGATTTAATTTTCACTTTTTTCCCTTTCTTTTTTGTTATTTTAGTTTACATGTTGGTATAAATTTACCATGTAATGTATGCCTGCAGATGTGGATGGTATCTTTTGTCAAATTTTGTCAGTTGGTACATGTACCTCAGTTTGGAATGTGTCTTTAATTTTTTTTGAGTGATATATTTTGGTGTTCTACTAACTTTTGCCTTTGTGCATCAGTGACTTGATAGAAATTAAGTTTTGCCATCTGCTTTTGGCTCGTAAATGTCTGCTCCTTCAAAGAGGTTTGATGATGAATTTTTTAATCTGAGTGTAAAGCGATATAAGCCTGAGGGGTAAGGAGACATTTAAAACTGATCAATTGTTAGATTTTTTTTTTTTAATCTCGGATTTGTTTCCTTGCGCATAAGAGGTTGCATAACTTGTTTCCTCCAACTCTTTTTTCTCATACACAGCCGTGTCCTCCTTCACTCTCTTATAATGTCTTCAGCATAGAATGGTGAATGTTTTCTTACTTCTGTTATTATTTTTTTGCAATATCATCTCCAGTTGCGCATTGACAATCTTTGTTCTTTGTCTTTGCATTAGATCTGTTGTCTCTCAATGTTTACGTTATTCATTCTTACTAGGAGGGCTTTGAATGATACCAATGTAGTAGTTTACTTCATAGTATGTACGACTTCAAAACTTTCTAACAGAGGTAACTGTATCTGCAGACATTGGCTACTATATGATCTTTGTTTGTATTCCTGTTTGATAAATTGATGCCAGCCAGATAAATTGATTTTGCTATTTTTCTATAGCTTTGCCTGGTACCACACAGAAGGAGGATTATTTCAAAAGTAAAAAATATAATCCACTACTTAAGTTGATTTTTCAATCAATTCAATCTTCCAAACTCATCTAAAAATCCTTCCTCAATAACAGCGATATATAAATATAGTATATTAAAAGCTTTGATCTAGGAATAGGATCTTTCCCTATCACACTACATGGAAGAACGTCCTGGTACTAGCCGTAACTATACTCTGCTGTATTTAAGACCTTGATCATCTAGCTCTAAATCCACTAAATGTGCTCAAAGCTTTGTACAAGTTTACCCTTACAGGCCCCATCTTACCAAATATCTTCTCAACTCCATGTGGAGTATGTATAATAAAGAGATACAGCTGTTTTACAGGCGTACTTTCTCTGGCATACTGACAAGGTCTTCCTCTGCCTATGGTCGGGCACTCAATCACAACTGAGTAGGGTGAGGTAATGTGCGTAAATGCCTTTCCCAAGGATTAGACAGTGTCACGGTGAGGTCTGGTTTCAAAGTTGGATCACACAGCCATCTTGTCACATCTAGGAGTATTATCCAGTATGGAAATGTTCAAACTATGCCTACACCAGTTTCAAAAGTATCCATGAAATTTTTGAGATAGTCGCATTTATTTTGGGGTGTAAGAAGTGGTCAAAGAAATTATTCTACTGGTATGTCAATTAGTGAAATTAGCCTGGAACTGGAAGGGTAGCTTGTTTTAGAGGAGTTGAAGCAGGACATATTCCAGGTAAAATTGGAATTTTTTGCCAAAAGAATTGAGAAAACATAGAGAAAAGAATGAGCAAATCAAAGTCAATTTTTTAGCTGCGTCTCCTGGATGTCGATCTACCTGGCGTTGATGTACAAACTTGATAAAAATGAACAAAACATCACATCTTCTCAAGTCGTCAACAGAACTCTAGAAAGATAAAAATAATCTTGTTATCAAAGACGCAAGTTGCCCTCTTTTTAAAAATAGCTCAGCAGGCTTTGGTAAGAAGTATAGCTTTATGTATTCCTTCATACTACCACTAATAGTACAGGGAGTGCCACACAAAACTCAAGACATGGGGCCTCAATAGGCAGTTCAATAGTCTCCATTGCACGACAGAATCTCTTTAGATTGTCACCGCATGTTGAATATTTGAATGTGTAATTGCTGAAATTTCTGTACCGTTTGATTACTAATACTTATTGTTAGTCTACTTGTCTCTCCCTTTCTCTTCGTCTGATAAAATAAATTATTAAATGATTCCATTTTCATTAGAAATTTGAACTCATCCTTATCATTCAGCTTTATTCTGCAATCATAGACAAATAATGTCGAGCCTACAATAAAAACAAACAAACTGATAATGTAATACATGGATCTAACTAGATCAGATCTGCATTTAGATTCTAGATCTAGACCTAGATATAAATTAGATCTCGAAGCTTCATTTACTGAATTTATTATCTTCCTTTTCTTTGCATCAATTAGACCTGTGCTGATCAGATCGATGGTCAAATCACCACATCATTCTGTTGAATAATTTCATTAGGAGAAATTTAGATCTAAACTTTTGTCATGGCAGCGAATACAACTGTAGATTGAGCTTTGTACCTAAGCTTTCATATTCAAGATGTGATGAAAGGAACACAGTATGGCGCAGATGTGTGGCTTAAATCAAATGAATGCTGAATAACGCTCCCATGGGTGGTATTTTATATGGAACTCCCTGTAGTAGTTTGTTCTATATACTATTGACTTTAAGTAGTACTACTAGATGTATTTTATTAGGAGTAGGCTACATGTACTATCAGTTGTATTATGTCATGACTCACAGCTGTGAGATTGACTGATATACAGCTGTCACCTGGTTCAATCACTGACCACAACATCGTTTTGGTCTCCTCTTTCAAAAAGACATGAGAGTAAAAGACATAAGATAAGATAAGATGAAACTTTATTGTCCAATAAGGCACATTAGTATAGTTCCAATTATACTGAAACAACAACAACAACAGCAGATAATCAATATAATAATAATAGCAGTCACATGATACACAACCCTTTATATACATACATGTATTATCATGATGGTATGAAATGAAATGTCATTGATAGCTGAATAACATGTTTGTCTTAGACCTTTTTGAATGTGTTTGAGTGCAATGTTCATATATCATGCAGTATGTTTGTATAACACAGAGGGCGATTATTGAAATTATCTTTTCTTGTATAAGACAGTTTATATGATACACCCTGTCTCATGCTGTTGGATGAATCTGACAATGGTGCATTTTTGTATGTCATGTACATTATTGCCGGATGTTTTGCGTTCCTGCGGCATTGATTGTGTGAGTGGATTCAAACTACAGAGAGATTTCCCAGAGCCATGTTAAAACGCTTTGCCTTGTATGAAATATAGAGACTAAGATAGAGTTGTATGTCAGTATGTCATCAGGTTTCCTGGTAGGAGACATCCAAGTGCGTGTCCATGTGAGCAAAGTTACCCAGCTCATGCTCCAAGAGAGTGTTTGGAGGATGTTGAATGGGCCCTTTGTCCAATCTCTCAATTCATGTTGCTGTAGGCGTAAGGGGTTCAGAGCTTCTCTCCTGTGTCCTCTTTTGGGGAGGGGGTTAATGACTTTCTGATGTGTAAGTCAACTCTCTATGTAGCTACCTTTTAGTAAGTAAAATAGTGATGTGCTACTGTTGAGTATATTACAGGAGAATTTAAAATAAAAGAGTTAAGACTACTCAACTAAGAAGACAGGACAAAAGACATGACGTTTCGGGTCTTACCCTTCATCAGACACCATAAAGAAACAAACCGGTAAAAAGATTACATTTATTTATGAATAGATATGGATAAATAAATGTGATCTTTTTAGCTATTTGTTTCTTTATGGTGTCTGACGAAGGGTAAGACCCGAAACGTCACGTCTTTTGTCCTGTCTTCTTAGTTGAGTAGTCTTAATTCTTTTATTTTAAATTCTACCTTCTAGTAGTATAATATACCGATATGTACTATGCATGCTCTTAATTTTATATGTTTCTGTCCCCTTCTCTTTCTCTAAACCTGTTTTGCCTTTTCTGTTCTTACATTTATCATATTGTCTTACTTTTTCCATGTGTGCTGAAAGTACACAAAGGGGGTAAGCCCTAGAACACTACACAAACAATTTCTTCACATACAGCCACCATCCAGATAGACCTACCTGGGTGAGTAAGGTTAAGTCATATAAAGCACAAAAGTTTTGACCAGGTAGATAGTCTTTGTGATAACAGATCTGTAAATGTGGACTCAAAGTCCCATCTCGGTCTTTGTTGTTTTTCTTTACTCTTTCCTGATGACCCTTTCCTGAGCTGTATCATTTTTCTTCTCATTTTGTCTTTATTCAGTGCAACATTTACCTATCAGTATATCTTGGGGGATGGATAAAATCCCCATTAATAGTTTAGATTACAATGACGTGATAATGACTCTGATGAAATACAGTGCAGTACCCAAAGAGTGTTTGGTTGAATGTTGTATTTTTGTAACATAAACATGTTATGGTAGCGAGATAAAATATATTCATCATACTAATGTATGTATTAATCTATATCCTCTTTTTGATATGAACAAACGATTTGGGAATCACTCATTGTATTTAAGTAATTTGGTTTCATGTATCTATGATCAAAATAATATGTGGTGTTATGTCTCTTGCCTATTTGTTCAATGATATCATCTGCTCTATTGTTGTAATAATTACAGCTGTCTTAAAATCTTGTCTGTGCGTATGTGTGACGGTAAAAATCAACAAAACAAAAATAAAGTGCTGTGCATGCCATGTACTTAGTGACACGTTTGTGGTTTGGTCAGTCAGGTGTTTGATTTGTAGTAAAACCATTTAATATCGTAGACTGATTCTTGTCTCTACAGTCATCGGACCTGCTTAAAATACCTGAGTACTTCTGTTCTCATGGACTGTAAGCAGGATGCTTATCACGTGATGATTAATTATATATAATATGTATATTATATACACTACAGATTCATCACTTCATTCTTCTGCTCTCCAAACTTCTTGCTAAACATCTTCCTCTCATCATATAATACAATGTACACACTTATATTCCTTTAGCTATCTTCTTCATAGTATCTTATCTCTTCTCTTTCTCACCTCTTCTCTTTGTTCTTGACCTGCCATTAGTTGACATAAAACGTTCTCAGTTAATGTTAAAAGGCCACTTGGTATCGAACCTTGGCTTTGACCCAGAATTCAAATTTCCTCATATATACATTATTATATTATGGTCAACTCAAAAGGTCAAGGTCAATGAGTCAATGACAAATCTTCCATTCTTTGACTTGTGTCTTTCTGATCTTTTGTCGCCCTTTCAATATTCTGGAAGTTTTGTACATTTTTGTGGTTAAATAAACTACAAGGATTCATCACAAAGATGTTGTTTGTTTTATTTTTGTGTCCTCTGTTTATATAGTTTTTGTCTGTTTATATAGTGGTTTTTACCCCACCGGATAGGCAGATCCTGTATGGAGTCTCGCTCGTCTTTCCTTCCCTCACTAGATCTTTTTTTTCAACTATAAGTAGAAAAAACAAAACAAAACGGACATCTGCAGCTTGGTTTTATTTGAACTCTCTCTCTCTCTCTCTCTCAAGGAGCACAGGACGCCGCTCGAGGAAAAGTTTTTGCCAA
>JAOWAZ010265440.1:0-11877 GCA_028565935.1 Goniobranchus fidelis
CTGCCCCCCAGGAGGTGCCGCCCAGGGCGGACCGCCCCCTCCGCCCCCCCTTAAATACGCCACTGAGAGAGAGAGACAGAGCGAGACAGAGAGTGGTGGGGTGGGTGGTGGGGGTGGGAGAGACAATGAGAGAGAAAGACATGAAACATTTGGTAACCGTATACGTAGACCCATAGTCTAGGCATTGCCTGGTTACCATGGTGTGTACGTAGGCTATTTGTCTAGGTCTGTCTAGGTACAAGATACCGTGTACGTAGACTGTGGATTTAGGTACAAGGTTACTGTGTACATAAACTTTGGATCTAGCTGCAAGTAAACCTCGTACCTAGACACTTCATTACCGTAAGCCCCTCCAGGGATGATTTTTAGATTGTCGAGGTCTGGGCCTGGGGGTGTATGCCTTTGTGGTGGATGCGAAATTAGCGAGCATTCACCCCCACAATAGATCCAAGTGAAGC
This sequence comes from Goniobranchus fidelis, assembly GCA_028565935.1. Taxonomy (NCBI): domain Eukaryota; kingdom Metazoa; phylum Mollusca; class Gastropoda; order Nudibranchia; family Chromodorididae; genus Goniobranchus; species Goniobranchus fidelis. The sequence goes on from JAOWAZ010265440.1 coordinate 459, forward strand.
AACCATCTACCGTAAGTGCCCTAGTATCTGACAATAGGCCTAGATCTAAGTTATCGTGAGACGCTTACTTAACTCTCAGTAGGCTGTAGTGGTATGTTATCGTGAGATGGATAATACAGTAACAATTTAGTGATATTATTTGGTACTCAACTACGGATATCGAATTCTTCGTAAAAAATACATAAAAAGTCAATCCCGATCACAATTATTTTAGAATGTTAACGTAAACAAAAGCCGATTTATTATATTATAGTCATAGAATCTAATATAGATGGCTAGATCTGGATTCCTAAAATTAGAATGTAGATATACACTGATGAGATTAGTAAATTTGTACTATCACACCTTTTCTTGATGACGTGATGTCTGTATGGGTCTCTTGATGAAGTGCTCACAGATATCAATGTACGATGAAATGTGCATTTGCTTCCGGATGCTCGCTGAATCGAGCTTCGATTGCACAGCCCCTTTCTAAAACACATCCCTTGAAGGCTTTATGATTTTTTAAAGAAAAGGTGTATTATTGGGAAAACCACACTTTAACAGAGGAAACACTTAAGAGAAAAATTGCTGAATCCGTGGAACAAATACCCCCCAAAAACATGACAAATGCCATATTAACATCTTGGGCAGAAAAAGACTGGGCCAAGTAATCCAGAAAGTGATGGTCCTGCACTTTGTCCTCTCGAACTGTAAGAAACTTTTTTGCCCAACAAGGTCTTGATATCGCTCTTTTTGAGCTGCCTTAAAATTTTTTCTTGGACTATTAAAAGTATACGTCCAATTTGTATGAAATATTGTATACTAATGATTTTATTTTAATGCAAGAATAATTTTCTGTTGATCATGCCAAATTTCAATGACAATGTAATATATGCCTTAGTTATCGATATGTATAGATGGGAGCACAGATGGCTCAATGGTTAAGGCGTCAGCTTGGGACTGGGAAGTCCTAGGTTCGATTCCCACCAGCGACTATTTGTGTTTTTTCCTTAAGCATTAAAATTTACCCTAATTGCTTCACTTGACTCAGGTGTTGAGTAACTAGCAATTGGCTGATTTTGTTGCACTGACTGTGCTAAACTATACTGCATATCCCTCAGGGGATATGCCTGTTTGTGAACACTTATAAAGCGCTTAGAGCACATTGTGGATTTAACGCTAAAATTTTGTTGTTGTTGTATATACAACACTAAAATAAACACATTTTTTTTCACGCACCAGATTTATGATTAATTATATATTATTCATGAACATGATTATTTAAAGTAAAATAATTTTAGCTTTGACAAATACCTAAAGAACCCAGAACAATTAAGAAACAAAAATACAGCTCAAGAATAAAACCAAACTTCTAAATTAGGATGTAGGACTTATAATCCACATATGAAGAGAGACAATAGGTGAAAATGGAATGGTTCTAATTCACAAAGCAGATGGAGAAAACATAGGACCAGCAATTATCAGGAGTAGTATCCTTCTATTGTACACACTTTTGCTATTGTCTGAAGTTTGGAGGTGTGATTTTAAAGTTTGTAAAGGTTCAAATCCCCCTTTTTTTTTTTACCATTTAAGCTTGTTCTGGTCAAGATGAAATTATCAGAAGTGCGTGCAGTGTTGTGTAAAATGGTTGGCAGGGAAAGAGATATGGTAGAAAGAGGCAAAGAACATGTGCTTATGTAGTTTAAGGATATGGCACAAAGAAACTCATAGAAAATCTTATTGTCAAAATTTTCTAATCCTTATATTTTTCAATAGGACAAAGCTGTCATGTGACCGAGACAAGAAATCAATATGCCTGTTCATGATGTCATGTATGGATACATATACTCACTGTTTCAATATGTGCGCTCCACCTGGCCAATCAGTATAATATATGGGCCAAATTTGATCCCGTCGTCTTCTGAAACAGAGAAAAAAATCAAGAAACTGCTTCCTCTTCTGAAAGGCTGCAAGGTAAATTACTTTCTCTGGTATGATTTAACTTGAGCAAGCTGATTTGTTTTCTCTTCGTCTGTGATAAAATGTTGCTGTTTTGATTCTACTCTAAAGACATGAAAGATCAAAGAGATTAGAATGGTTAAAAACAAAAAAGCAAAGTCTTTACTCATTTTTAAAGGCATGATGACCAGCTGTAGTTTCTTTATGTTTTTGGAGGCTAATGAAATGCTTTAACTTTAACTCAACTGGCCTGCAAAGGTTTAAAGGTCAAACATATATGAAAGTTGATTCTGGGCTAGTTGTTTATGCTGAATCCAATAGTCATATTCATTTTGTTCAATCAATTCAAGTCTTTGAGATATATGAGCACACCCCGAAATCCTCAATAACTTCACTATGGCATCACTAAATGTCTTAAACTTTGGATTAACGTATTCACAGAAAGCTCACATTATAATTATGATAAGGTGAAAGAAATTGTATGTATTACTCAGTAGGCTGATTGTGGAATAAGGGCCTTTTCAGGGATTTTCTTCTGTACCCTGTTCTTACGACAAACATGTTTCACAACAGCAGTTTTTAGTCCTCAAGAAAATTGATATGTTTCATTGGCTTTGGTATCGTTTTCCATTACATGAATATCTAGTGAAAACACGCTCCAACTCATTACTTAGGTTCCCATCCAACAGTTCTTTGGGAGTTAGTCCAAGTGGGATTTTAGAAAATACATTTTGACTGACATGCAGGCATTTAAGTTTTGGAAATCCTTCAATAACCCATGAACTTCTGTCTCATATTCTGCTCTCTGATTGTTTTGAAAGAAGCTTGCAGTACTGACTTGTGACTTGCAGTACTGCCAGGCAGACAGCTCCAGCACGTTTAGGTTGTCATCATACTTTGAATCCTTCATGAGTTCCCTAATCTGAGGCTATTCAAATATGCCTGCTTTTAGTTTGTCCTTACTTAACTGGTGAAGCTTCTGCTGGAGGAAAGGAAAACCCTTGACCTTCTCTGTCCATTGCCGTAATTAAGTTCTTCATTTATCCCAGTTTGCTATGTAAGGGTTAGGTTGGACAAGGAGGTGAGACACTGAACGTTATGTGAACCAGGTTTCTCTAGTTAGTGTATTAGTGGCCATTCTTGTGTGAGATAGTATTGATCGCCAGCCCAGCTGTCCCCTCAAACACAGAATGGAAGGACATTTTATGTACCTAGCCTATAGTCTCAGGACCCGTCCAACAATTTTAAGATTTCCTTAGATCAGTATCGTGATAGTTCAGGGCAGCAGTGACTGATCCGTGTCACTGTGCATTTCTATTATTTGCACGGAATATCCAATGGGATGGTAGAATACTTCTTTCTGCTTTGAGACCTCACTGGATGAGTCAACAAAAAGTCTCCATTCTGTGGCCTCACATTCCAATTCCTTTGATGTTATCAAATAAGCAATGTTGTTTCATAACACCAAAAGATGATTCTTCCTGTATTAAGAAATATAACCTAAATCCTCTCTCACTGTCTCGATACCAGTAGTCAGTAGAATGTTGTCTCAGGAGCGATCAGTTTTCTCTGGGAGTCAAGAACCTAGTAATTCAGCAGATTCCTCTCAGAGGTTCAGGTCGTATGTCAGGTTAGATAGCTCTGCTTTTCAAAATCATTGGGACATCGAAACACGTAATTTCCAGTCATGCAAGTTTTTAAACAGCTTTTGCAGCTAACTTTGGGGGTGAATGACCTCTCTCCTGATCTCCCAATGTAGTTCCAAAATAAGCATGCTATGCCTTATCTTTGTAAAGACAGTTATTTTTTTGATTGGCTACTGAGAAGAATTACATGTCCACAAATGTAACAGAACCTGTCAGGATGATTCTTTCACCCGTTTTCACGTTTGACCCGTTTTGTTTTTCCTAGAATACCAACTGCCAACTCTATTCTGAAGATTTGTTTGCACTCCATTCTGCAGTGTTGTTTAGGCTCCACTCACTAAGACATGATGATGTTTTGACCCAAGAACAGTTTCAGTTTCAATCTCAGTTTTGATAATCAATTTTTGTTTCTGTTCTGTAAGGCTACCTTATTTGGGCAAACCTAAAGCATGGATTCTATTGTGTCAAATAGTTAGTGAAGTAGTATTAAAAAGGCGTATTGTGGACTATATGGTTAAAATACCATATCACTCAAAAATGTGACCTGAACACAGGGGAAATGGATGGTGTTTTTGGATTCAGCACACCTTAAATGACATTATTCAGTTTAAAAACTTTTTTGTCCTTTGAGAAAAAGTTTTTAAACGCGGCCCATGTTATCCATGGATGGTGTTTTGTAAGTACAAAACAGATTGTCCGCTCTATTTTTTTTTTTTTTTTCAGGAAATTGTATATTCAAACTTCAGAAATTGTAATAAATATAATAGAAAGAAATTGCAGAGATAAAGGAGAAAATTTGTAGATGAAAAAACAGTGGACGGAAAAGGAAGTTCATGGAAAGCGTGATGATTTGAGTGAACATGTATTACAGGCAAAAGAGGAAAACAAAGAAAACAATTTCTTTATTTAACACAATGTCATTGTCAGGTGCCTGAAACTTGAAAAAGGACAAAGTCATCATGATTTGGTGAAGAAAATGATATAACTAAAACCACTCATAATTTTCATACTTGTATATGTCGACCAGAACTTTTTAAAACACAAATAGTTTGCACCAGCACCTGGCAAGTTTTGTTAACATGTTTAGCATTTCTGTTAAGCGTATTTAATGGAACTTAAACCTCGCAGAGTTCTAGTTCAAAACAGCAAACCATATACCATATGCTTTATTGATCGGAGCACTTAATTTTCTCCCAATATTTTCCATTTATTGGTCAGAGGAAAGTTCCAGATTATGCAAAGGATTTTGTAGAATTTTACAATGAGATACTAAAAAGAAGCTGATTGGACTTTGGGGAAAGTGGAAAAAAAGATGAAAAGGAGAAGAGAGAGACCATGATGCACTTGGAGACTGGGCTGTAACTACATTCTTCGCTGTCCCCCCTTAATACCCCTCTCTTACTCTCTCGGAGCACGGCCGGGCCCCCTGCGACCGGGGCCCCCGTACTGTGGGCGCTGTGGGGATGGTAGTTACGGCCCTGCTTGTAGAAGAGAGAGGGAAACGGAAACGAAACGTCATGGATACAAATGGAGCCAATTGGAAAATGTAGCACAGGATAGGCAACTCTGGAGGGCTACCTTCATTGTCCTATGCCCCTACCCAAGGGACGATGGGTAATGATGGAAAGAAAGAAGAATGTAATATCTGACAACCTTACTTCTCTTTAATGGTGCTTTAGATCAGTCTGTATGATAAACAATAGAAAAACATTGTTGCTCAAATCACAGCTTTATCAGCAAAACGGGGATGTGCAGAAAAAAAACCCACCAAAAATTAGAGACATGAAATCAATAGACAGTTTTGAATCCAGTAGAGACCACTACTACAGAGGTATTGTTACATTTTTTTAAATGCTGTTTTTAAGACTAAGCTAACTGACACTCTAAACAAATTTGCACCAGTAATAATACTACAGACATCATAACTGCAGGAAAGATGGCACAGGACAGAGATAAATTCAAGACGGCAGTCATTGAGAGAATAATACTATAATGGCACCAAAATTTAAATCATATGATATTCTTGCTAATTGCTATAACTGAAAGAGAAACTTTCATTAAAATAAAGAATAATTTAGAACAGATATTTGCAAATGTTCATATCTCATATGTGTATTTAATAAGTCCATAGCTTTTAAGTTTACAGAATGAAAGAAGACTTTTTTGGTACCAATCCTGTGAAAAGCATTTTATTTCTCCTCGAACAAATTTTTTTTCTTGAAATTGATAGAATTATTTACATACGAAGCTTGCTCAGTAGAATACGGTAGTTACGTACATTTGAGCTTTTAAGTTGGAATAAGACAAATTTTAACAATCTGGCCAAATATCATTCAATAAACTAAATGGAATTGAAGAAGAGGAAGAGCGGACAATAAAAAGGAAGAGTTTAGTTACAAACAACTCAAAATACTCCTGAACCCATTTATTGTATGGGAAGAAGCTGTAAAGGAGGTAGACAAATTCTGCTGCCTAGGGCATATTGTTGATCTTTGGAGGGCAATGGAAGAGGAATGAGAATAAGAGTGCAAGGCCTACTAGGTGTTCCCGAGCCATATTTGAGTATATTATGATCAACAACATTCTGGAAGCAAATGAAATTGACGTAGAAAAGAAGTGAAAGAGTTAGGAACATAAGCACAAATGAGATTAAATCATCATATGCAACAAACCACCAAATAGGCCCTCAACAGTAGAGCCTTTGTTATTTAGTTATTAGTTACCTCCCGGACTTGGGACTTCTAACATCCCAAGGTAAATAATCTCCAGGCAGAGCAACGATTTTCACATATCAGTGCCAATGTAATGCATATTTTTGTTGTACTCAAACAGGGACATGGAAGTACAGCTAGCATCCGTCTTATTTGCCTTATTTACAGAATGGCCTAAATGGTCCAAAATGAACTAGAACTAAATGACTTGGTGACATGGGTTCTACTTATTAGCAGCTGCAATAAATGACAAGTCATAAATTTTAGCATTAATTATAGTTAAAAAGAAAATGTACAGAGACATGACAGTAAAAATTGACCATGCAGAGGTAATCTATGAATCTCTCAGTATCAATACTTGAGTTGAAGAAGGATGACTCCTTTTTTTCCTTGTTGGGTATGGATTAACTAAATAAGGTGACACCACAGATTATAATAGGATTTAATGTACTCTTAAAAGAAAAGGCTGACCAATTTAGTTGGTGATGATAGATCCTTACAATCCCATGCGCTGAAGAATATGCAGGATAAATCTAATACATGTGCCATGCTGTGCAAAGTCTATAGCACTAGAAATCAAACACTAAGGCAAAAATAATTTGAAATTTAAAAGCCACATTCTTAAAAACCCAATTACAGTATAAACTGAACCTCTAGAAGAGATTGATGCATCGTACTATCTATTGATCTTTGTTGATATTTTGGTACGAGTAGAGAATAATAACAGTAAGAATAAACATCATTTGAAGAATGGATGTGTCAATGCATACATCTTATTTTCAATATCATATTTTCTAAATCAATGTAATTGATAGAATTCAAAGTATTTTTATTTGTTCATCCAAGATCTTCAGATTTCTTTAAGGTTGATAGTCTATACTTTAGTTATTTGCCATAGTTATGTTTCATGCTCCTTGGTTGTTTTCAAATTGCTCAGCCTATTGAGCTAAATAAATCCCTATCCTTCCTTACAATATTCTTTCATCTAGTAAAGTAAAGAAAATTAAAGATGGCACTTATAAAGCGCACATTCCAAAGCCTACTGTGCTGACGGTGCTTTACAGTGACAATTTCCTCCCTTGACCAACAGGAATACAGAACATGTAGAACAAGACTTGCAGCCTGTTAGGCGTGAAGACTTTTTTTCAGACAGAGACAGTGCTGTCTTAATGGCCAGGTACTCTTTACACCTGAGTTGAGTGAAGTCAGTGAAGAAAGTGCCTTACTTAAGGACACAAAGCCGTTGACTGGCAGTTATGAGCCTGGCCGCACACTAGCGAGGCTCAAACCCATCCTTGTACTGATCATGATGAATGCCTCTTGACTCGCCGTGCTGAGACGAGATCACTGCTTAGCCGCTGATGCCCATCTGACCTTTCCAAGCTCTTTAAGCTCAAGGTTTATTTGAAACACATATAGGGATAAGTCTAAATCTTGTCCCAAACCATTTTGTATAGTCTGGTGTAGTCTAGCGGTGACCCCATTGTTATTGAATTAAGGGGAAAGAAGAGGAAGAAGCTACAGAATAGTAGTGTCTCGTTCATTGGGCTCTCATGCCTTTTTATGTCTGGACTATTTCTATTGTTTGATGTCTATGATTCTTTGCAAACTCTTCTAATATACTTAATGTTATTCAAATGATTGCACTAGTTCCAGTCCAGACACCCCTTTATAAAATTTGCAGATGACACAACCATACTGGGTCTTGTATCAAACAATAATGAACAAAATTATAGATCAGAAATCCTGAGATTTATTGAATGGTGTGGCACTCATGCTCTTCATCTTAATGTTAGAAAGACAAAAGAATTGGTTTTTGATTTTTGTAGAAACAAAAAGAAGACTCCCTCAATACAAATTAAAGATGAAACAGTCGAACAAGTGAACAAATACAAATATGTTGGAGTAACAATCGATAAAGAACTGAAGTGGATTGACCATGTCAATAATATTTCTTCCAAAATTAACCAAAGAATGTATTTTATGAAAAAACTTCCCCAGTTTAGAGTTGAGCCTATCTTGTTAAAAATGTTTTACAGAGCTTTTTGTATAACTGTTTAGGGTGGGAATATTCGAAAGGAAGACCAGAAAAAAATACATAGAATCATAAAATTGGCCTCCAGGTATACACCTGATTTGAACTACATGTATTTTAATGTGATATTGAACACAGCAGCCATAAAAAAACTTTCAAGCATTGCCAATGACACCAACACCCACTCTTCAATGACATTCATAAATCCTCCAGAAGTTACAGATATTTATCAATTAACTCTTTCCCTACTGACCTTCTCCCACCGCTGGACTGAGCCATTTTTTTTTACCCCCTGCCTGAGGTCAGACATGCTCATAACTTATGGTGATTGCTGGTCTAATGTTAAAAGTAACGCACAAGTGTTAAATATCAAAACGAAGGGAAGAAATTGAACTTTATGCATTTGCTACTGGATTAATGATTTGATTTGAAAAATCTATCATTTTGGGGAAATATGGACTAGATTAGAAAGGTGATTTCATAAGCCGTAAAATACGGCTCGTGGTTCAAATCAGCAGTGAGATCGAGCTAAAAAATACAGCCCACGGTAGGGAAAAGGTTTAGGCATTTTAGATGATTCTTGTTATCAGGAAAATGACTTTTAAACTGAATTGGAAGAGTAAGATCTAAATAGATTTCCACGAATTTTACATACCAATAAGTTATCTGTGATAATGTATATTGTATGATATTATATACTTAACAGATTATACACATTTAAATTTTACTTCATTTTTCAATCAGCTTGTGTGTATGTATTGTTTGAGAGAGCATGTGTATACGTAACTTATATTGACGATTATTACAATTTTGTCGATGCAGTATATGTATGTTTTTACATGTCTGGACAAAATTTCCCCTTTTAGGATGAATAAAGTATTATTATCTTATGTAAGTCTCTTGCACATTCCTCCTTTGATGCTTTTTCTTTCCTTTTAGTATTCCCCATTCCTCTGAAAATATACATTTCAAATATTTCATTGTGGTTTTTGATCCCTACGATATGTATGTAAATATGCTTTTTCTGTATACATTATTACTGTGTATGCTCTGAAAGTTTACAAATATTTTGCTGTTGATATTTACATGTAAAACTGGTCTCTTTTGCAGGATAATAAATCAACGATATTCAACATTCTAAAAAGCTTACCAGAGAATGAAGACTTGTTGAGTGTGGTTGATGAGGATACTGGTTATGATATTCTACAGCATGCTGTTCTATACAGGTATTGTGGCTCTGTTTTACATTTGTTATATTATACACCTACAATCATGGGACGTAGTAAGGCAACACTAATTTGCATAACACTAGCTATAGAACATTAATTCAAATAAGAAAAAAAATATACTCGTAGGAACTATACCTCATCGCACACATTTTCTCACCTCAATGGAGGTTCTAAGTCAATGCATTGACTTTCTGTGAGTTAAAAGCAAATTTTGTAAGAAAATCTGCTTTGCAAAATGAAATCTAAAGGAAAGTAGGCTGAAGTTAAAAGTACATTTCCTATTTATTCCTGTGTGTTCTGTATTGTTAATAATAATATCTTTATTGCCATTGTAAACATCCAACAAAGTTGTTGAGTACAGGGGAAATTATTTTGGTATTGAAGGTTGACATGTCATGATATACAGTAGAATTCCTTTAAACTGAAATTTTGGGGACCCCCTAAACCATTTCGGTTTAAAGGCATTTTGGTTTAGAGCAAGTTCCCTTTTTGCGATTTTTTTTCAAAGGAGGTAATTATGAAAATATTTTATTGTCATGTTTTTCGGTTGTATGAAGGGGAGTGGGAGAGAGGGGGGGTTCATTCATACTCTCATTTACACTTAATACAAAACACCGGTATGTAGATTTGGATCAACAGGAATTAATCTTTCATTCAGTCTCTTACTTCATCTCCAATGTGCTTTCTTTTAGTAGACATCATTGACTGTGCTAAGTAATGCTAAAATAAGAAACTATCGTAACTTGTGCGATAGGCTTAGTGACACTGTAATGATAGATCGTATGATGGGCGGAGACTCAGAGACAAATCGAAATGAAACTGTGCGCCATCAATCTAGGCTTAGCTGTAGGCCTCTCCAGTTTAAAAACCAATCAGTGATAAACCCTAACAACAAAGAAAGCGCACACTCGCATACAAACACACACACACCGACACACGCACATGCACGCCAAGGAGCATAGACTTAACACTGTGAAGACTACGCCAGCGAAATCATATTCTCGCCTTCGTGATTCTAGCCTACATTCCCACCCCTCTCCATCTTTTACCTGCCAATCCCCGCCTTCTATTCGATTTGCGGTGTTGGTCAAGCACAGTGAATGAAGGGTTTGCCTAGGGCCCTGCTCTTCACCTCTGCAAGCTGAGCAGTTGGAGGCCACAAGAGTGAAAGAATAGATCTAGTTTAGAAGGAGAGGAAGGCCTAAAACTAGGCCTTTTGTGAACACATTAGTTGGGCCAGGCAAACCAGCGTTCAGCGCCTAGGGCAATGGAAGTAGAGCTGTTATTACCCGGGCAATTCTACGAAATTCGGCACAATTAACTAGAAACACAGTTTGAGTACTCACTACTCGCCCATCAATTACCCCCTCCTCCCCCCCCTCTATCCAGAGTGGGAATGGTGCAGCAGCGATGTACAGTGTATAGTGACACGTGTGTGGTTTCTGACAAAAGATTAAATAGTTGTTACTTTCTTTTTTGTTTTATCTAAAACTAGTGCAATATGCTGATTTAAATTACCCGGGTACCCGACCCTATTACCTGGGTATCCGACATTTTGTATTACCCGCCATTACCCGGGTAATTACCCGGGTACCCGACCAGCTCTAGTGTCCGTGACTTGGTGAGTCATCCGAGTTGCATCATACACATTAAGGCTCATCTGCGACAGCGCATAAACTATGTCAATCGTCAATCTCTGCGTCGGAGAGATAAAAATACGATGTCGAACAGTGACCTTTAACCCATGGAAGGGATGGGATCGCCTTCACTTTGTCCATGTCTATTTCATCAAGGAAACTACCAGGTTCATTGGGCACCCAAAAACCACTCTGCCCATCGTTCTAAAAAGAGAATTGG
>JAOWAZ010266551.1:0-20056 GCA_028565935.1 Goniobranchus fidelis
GAAAATTACACGATTTAATAAATAGTAGTAGTTTTGATTTAAAATCAATTGATGAAAGTAAAATAAAAAATGTAATTAAAGATATTTTTGAACAATTAAAATCTATAAAAAAAGATAATCAAAAAATTTTAGAATTAAAGAAAGATAATGCTAAAATATGATCTGAAATTGATGAGCTTAAAAAGGAGTTTTTTTATTTAATAGAAATTTTAGTGAGCTAGTTAAAAATCCTGTTGTTATCAAAAAAAATTTTTTAAAAATAAAAAAACTAATAAAAATGGGAATAATTGTTATTAACCCACCATTGATTAACATTGGATATGATCAATGAAAACCTAAGCAAATAAATTATGATGAAAGTTATGAAAAATTTAAAAATGAAGCTCAAGCAATGGATATAGATAAAATTTACGAACAAGAAAAAAGAAGGTAATGATGATTAAAAAAATTGAAACTCTAGGGAGAAAACCCAAATTAAAAAATGATAAGTTTAATTATAAATTCATACGCGTTTAACTAAAAGGTAATATATGGCCTAGAAAGGGGTATGTTAAGACCTGAAACATGAAAGGGGCCATTAAGAGCCTTCCGATTGATGATTTGTTGAAGACGATGGAATTTGAAATAAGGAAGAAGTAAAAGAATTGTGAACGATATAAATAATAAAGAAATACATAAAAAATTAAAAAAGATAATAAGGATTTTACAAACTGATTATGAAATTGGTGAAGAAATTTGAAACATATAATCATATAAAAATTTTAATGATCATGGTCTTTGTAAAAAATTTTTACTAAAGCAATAGATGAAAAAAAGTGTCTCTGAAGCTAGACTCACTTGCTTGGGACTTACATCATATTTGGATTAATTAGTTGATATAAACCTACTCAAAGGATTTTATAGAGAAATTCCAATAACTTCTTATAATAAAGTCGGATCATCTAAATATAAAATTACATATAAACTTGTTACTTATGATTTGCATAATGAGAATTATATCTTTTTTGCGTGGGAATTTTCTGAAGAAACAAAGGAAGCTTTTAATTTATTAAAAGAAAAAATTAATAATGAAATTAAAATGCCATTAAATATGCTGGCCGAAGATAGAAAAGCGGGTAACATTCATTGTATTATGAAAGAAAGAATTAAAAATTGTAGATTCATGATTGTGATCTTAGTAGCTTTAAAAACGAAAAGAATGATAATGACAAAGAATTATGAACACACTATATAAATAATAATGTTTTATATGAAATTGGCCTTGCTCATGGTTTTGGAAAAAAAGGTTTATTAAATTCTAACAAAAAATATTGAAATCCCTTTTGATTTGAATAATCATACTACTATGGAGTACGATACTAATAATTTAAAAGAATTTTGAACTAGCTTTAAAAAATGAATTGAATTTACACTTAGAAATCTAAATAATTAGAATCATAAAAAAGAATATTGTTTTAAGAAAAAATAAATTTAACAAATTTTATTATTTAAAATAAAAAATCCGGAGCAATAAACATATAATGATTGTTATTAATGTATAATGTATTTAGATATGGTTCATTTGTATCTCCTTTCTAGTGATTAATTTCACCCTAGTTCTTTCGAGAATGCATTTACTCCCCTAAAGGGAGTTTTTTATTAATGTATAATTATTAAATGGTTAAGAAAAACTTAAGATTAGGTAGAGTTTATCATATTGTGCCTTTGCCACTTCCAAATAATAATAAAAAAGAAAGGGAAGCGGTATATGTTGGTAAAATCAAGGTATATGGTAAACAAAGAAATATTTTTATTCAAATGGGGTCTTCTAAATATTACGATGAATATTTTACTGATTTTAATTTAAAGACAAAATATTTTTGAAAAAAAATGGAAAGAGAAGGTTATTTTCATATTGCTGTTTCAAAAGTAGAACATAGTAGACAAGTAATTAATGTTTACACAAAAAAAGCCAATTTGTAGAATTAAAAAGGGTTCATGCTCTTGAATTACAAAAATTATGAAAGCAAAAAATCGAATCATTAGAAAAATTGAGATGAAAAAAAGCCTATGCTTTATTTTTGCTTGGTAAAGAGCAAGAGGCAATAAAACAATTAAACCTCCTTAAATATACTATGTTTTGAAAGTACAAACATCTTAAACCAACTCAAATGATAATTAAATGAAAGAAAAAAAATAGTTAAATTGATATAAACTTAATATGAATCTTGTTAATTTAATTGTTACATAGCTAGTAAGATAGTTGTTAGGCGTTTAACAATAAGTTTGTTATAATAATTGTAATAATTTTAACAATAATCTTGTTAATAAATACTTATTATATATAATAAGTAGAAAGGAAAATGATGAGTATAAGTCGAAAAGAAATAGCGTGAGATAAAGTTTCACATAAAAAATGAAATGATAACGAAGAGAAAACTTATGCCCTTAGTCCTGAAGGGGCCTGAATTTGTTGGGAAAATTATAGAGATTTTAAAAGTGATTATGGATGAGATATAGATCATTGAGATGGTAATTCTGATAATAATGATCCTAATAACTTAAGAGCGATGCATTGAAAAAATAATCGGAGTAAGGGTAGTAGAAAAGAATGTTACATAAGAAAAGTTTATGCCGATACATCCATTAAAAATGAATTTGTAAATAAGGATGGAGAAGCAGAAATGTGTCTAACTGATTCTCCTAAAAAGGATCATTAGAATGAAAAGAATTAGTTTTATTAATAATAAGGGTGCGTGTTAGAAACTTCAATTGTAACTAACCTTGTTAGAGTGCTTGCACTTAAAAATAAAAAAGTTTTGATTTTAGATACCAACACTTATTGTTTTGCAATCTAATGATTACGTAGAATGTTGATGAAGTTTTAAAAATATCTAATGAGATTATTGCGCCTTCTAATTTGGAACAAGAATGTTTTAAAGTGTTGCGAGAAACTATAATTATTTTGTGTAATTCCTAAATAGTAGATAATAATGCAAATCAGTTTTGAGGAAGCGTCTTATGATTTAATAAAAACATAATATTTTGATTAAAATCTACTCATTAAAGGACAAGAATAGTTGTAACATTAATTGAAAGCATTTTAAAAATGGAATTAGCTTTTTCTCTTGTCTATATTAAAACTTAAATAAGTAAAAATAATCACAATTGAAATCGTTATTTAACTAAAATGCTTAAATGTTATTTTGATAAATCACAAATTTACACACTAAAAGATTTAGATAATTAAAAATTAATCAAAAATATTTTAAAAATAAAAGATTATTTTCATAACGATCTATGACATTAAGTATAATAATTTATAATGAATAAAAAAAGTGACAAGCTATTAACAATCGCCGTGCCTGCCTTTCAAGCCAAAAAATGATTTATAAAAAATATAAAATTTTGATTAGCTTTGAGCCAACTTGCTCATGTCATTATTATTGAAGATCAAATTGAGCCAACCTTAAATCAGTTATTTCAAGATACAAAGATCAAAGTTTTTAATAAACCTAATGGTAATTGAGGATCGGTACTAAACTATTTAAAACACCAAAAATTAATCAAAACTAAATATTTTGCTATTTTTGATGCAGATGATACTGCTAATATAGACGAAATCAAAAAAGTGATCTTAGCTTTAAAAAAATTTAACGCTGATCTTGTTTATACTAATTACAATAAAATTAATTTCAAAACTCAGAAAAGTAAAAAAACAAAAGTTAAATGACAACATCCTTTTGTACATAGCATGTGAATAAAAACTAATATCTTTTATAAAATGCCGAATCTACCAGAAAATGTTTACTTTATGGACATCTTATTTGTCTTTGCCATTAGACTTTTAGCTAAAACATTTCTTTATCTTAAACAAGTTTATCCATATAATTATTTCTTCAACATAGTAGGCCAATCAACTAATATAAAAAACATCAAAGAATATAATGCCAAACTCAATTCTTTAACTACGGTTGATAACATCAAAACATGATTAAACTTACATAATCTTCCTAGTTCAGGGCATGCTCGAAATTATATTTCTAAAGCAAAACAAAAAATTAATTTGAACAAGGAATCAACAAGAATTTATTGACTACGACAAATTTATGAATCAACCACTGATAAAGCACAAAGAAAAATAGCCTTTCAAACTTATAAAAATATTAAAATTCATTCGCAAGTTGATTTTGATGTGCATAATTGATTTATTTGATCAATTTTATATCGTTTTTTCAAAATTTAAAGTTAATTATTTTGCCTTAATTTAATTTTTATTTATCATTATCTGGCAAAGCAAGTTCCTTTAATTCTTGCACTTTAGTTACTTTGTTATGTTTAGTTAATTTTTTTATTAAAGTATTACTTTTATTAGTCAATGCCGGATAATGGGCCATCATAGCACGATTGAAATTATCATACACTTTCATTAAACTCTTAGCAAAACGTTGAATTGAATGCAAAGTTTCAATCATTTTATGATAAATTTCTTCATCATTATGAATCCGTTCATAAATTTCTAAAATTTGAGCAAGCGAACTAGCTTGTTGAACAAATAAAGAAGGGCCAGTAATATAAACTTTAGATTCTTGAATCACTTGTTGGAAAAAATGAGCATCTAAATCATAAAGCGCCAAATAAATTGCATCACTTTGTAAAACTAACAAACCATAACTTGTAGTATTTTTTTTGTTTAAATACTTACTTACTTCTTTAGCTTGTCTTTTTACATTTGCTTTATACTTATCATCAATGATCATTTTTCCTTGGTCATCAATTTGACCATCAATAACTTTAGAATCAATCGGAATTCATTTTCCATGTGGTCCACTCTTAAGGGCGAATTCAACAACATTTTTGCCCACGGGCAAATTTTCCGTTCACACATCAGCGGCCAAACCTGCTTTTTCTAAAATCACCTTTAATTGACGTTCACCCAATTCACCCTTACCCTTAGGTCCAGTCTTAGCAAAAAAAGTTCTTTCAATTTGATCTAATGTTGCTAATTTTTGATTAATTTCTTGATTAATTTTTTCACTATTATGTTGTCGTTCTTGTAATTGCGTTTTCAATTCTAACACTTGTTTTTGGAAATGTTGTAATTCTTGACTTTGTTGGCTTGATAATCGTTGTTCAGTTTCTTGACTTTGTTTTAAACTACGTTCAGTTTCTTCTAAAATCCCAATTCGCTTTCTTAATTCATAAATTGTTTCTAGCTGTTCTTTAACGCGGAATTCTTTTTCTTTAATTAATGCCTCATTTGCTTTTAAAAGTTGCTCATTAGTTGATGAGTTTTGTAAAACAAATCTTTCAATTTTAGTTCACGATCAAAAAATTCTTCTTAATCAATTAGGTTGTTTCATCATTGCTCCATTTAAAAATTATACCCCATGTGAATGAATTTATTCAGCTTTAGAAAAGGCTTCAATACCTGGTAGAGAATATGGGGAATCGGGTACATCATTAGCATTATAAGCGAATTTATATTGAACAGGAAAACCAGCAATGGCCGTAGCTCCAATAATTCTTCTAGCAAATCAAGATGTAGCGGCATGATAAAGTGGAATAATAGGAGCTTGGTCCCTAATCAACATTTCTAGTTTCGTATAAAAACTCATTTTTTGGCTTTGTGTTCATTTTTTAACTGTTGTTAAATAACTACCAAAAGTAGTGGCGTTAGGTGAATTGTAAATCTCAGTTAATAAAGCTTCAACTTGTGCCTGCGATTGGTTAGTTCAAGCTTTTTGATCTCAACCGTTAAAAAGTTCTTTAATTCTGCCCGGTTGATTATTTTTAAGTCAATTAAATCCTTCTAAAAAGGTTCAATAACCAGTCACGTTAATCGTTGATGTTGATTTAAGATTAGGATCAGGAGTAATTGCCAAAAGACGTAAAAAAGTTCATGCATCAGTTTGGTAATCAGGTCCTTGAGTAGAAATGGCTAAATCATAATCGTGATTATTAGAAATATCATCGTTAAAAACTGATGGTGGCAAAGGCTTTAAGTCAATCACAATTTTATGATTTAAGGTTTCTTCAATTTGTTGCCTCACCATCAACGCCGTAAATTCATCGGCTGTATTGTAAATCATTTTAAGATGAATTTGTCCTTGTTGATATTGAGGATTTTGTTTAATAAAGGCCTTTCACGATGCATTTGCCTCTGCTTGATTAAAATATTTATCAATTTTAATATCTTTAATATATTCGTGTTTTCTAAACGAACTAGCTTCTTTAGGATTATATTGTAACATCGAATTCATTTGTTGGCCAGTATTGGGCAATGTGTATTTTTGACGATACAAATAATCATAAAAGGAATTATTATTTTCATCTTTAAAGGAATAGAGAACAGACGAAAAAACATCACCCGCTGGTGTATTATTGCCAATGCCTTTAATTTGAATAATTTCTTTTCGATTAATTGCTGCAGCAATGGCACGTCTTAAATTAGGCTCGCGATTAAGTTGCAAATGAGTTGCTCCATTAGTCTTAGGAGCCAAATTCCATTTAATAAATGTAGTTGAAGCGGCAGTTCCACCTTTAGTAATAAATTGATTAAGTTTAGGATCTTCCTTAAAAGTTTTTAAAAAATCGGCTGGAATATTAATTTGTGATAATTTGCCTTGACGGAAGAGTTCTAAAGATGTTGAAATATCAGGAATAATTCGGTATGTTCAACGATTAGATAAAGTACGCTTTTGATCTCAATAAGAAGAAGATTTTTTAAGTACAACTTCATAATCAGGATCATAATATTCTATTTCAAAGGCACCATTGGCAAGAATTTTGTCTTTACTTAAGCCAAATTGATCAATTCCACCAATTTGATTAATAAATTTTTGATTAGTAGGCAAAAATAGTGAATTACCTAAAAGATTATAAAAACTTGTTGAATATTGACCCTCTTCCAACTGATAATAAAGATAAGCAGATGATTTATAATTAGCTTCTGGATCAGCATAAAAAGCCGAATTTGCTTCAGCGGGATTAGCAGCTGCTCATACTCCGCCATTAGGAGAAAATACTTTGGCATAATTTGCATAATCTTCAAAGTGAGCTCGATATGTTTGATGAAGTCTATAATACTGAGTTTGCTCTTCAATTAAAGCTTTGATTCCTTTAAGAGGCACCGAATCACGAAAAGTCCTAATCAATGTTGATCCGTTTTTAAGATTGGCAGCATATTTAATTGTTTGAACAAAATCTTCAGCTGCTACACGATCGCCATTGGCTCAATAAGCTTCCCGGAGGTGAAACCGTCATGTTTGACCTAGTTTAGCTGGATCGTCATTCTCAGACGAAAAAACCACTTGATCAGCCATACCATAAGTAAATTGCTCCATATCATTAATTTTATAAATTGATGAGGGGCTATCTTCAAAACCATCAAAACCTTGGGCTGACTTTTTAATTCCGCTAATTGAGAGTTTAGGAGCACCAATAATGGTAGAAAGACTATCGGATTTATCACTATTAACGCCAATTGGTGAAGGCGCTATTAATCCTTCAACAATAGAGGCATAGACAGTTTCACCGGAATTTTCTTTCACATAGTTTAAACTAGAAAAAGCTTGAGAAGAAGAAACAATAAAATTAACATGTAATTTTGGTTTTAAAAATGAATAAATGGAAAAAGTAATAGCTACACTTGAGATTAGAGCGAGGCTTAGAGATGTAAAAATTCTTTTACTTTTAATTGTCATTGTTTCTCCTTATTTCTTGATTCTAATAATAATTTCGTTTTTAGTTGGTAGAGCATCTCATAAAATTGGGGCTAAAGTTTCGACATCATCATTATTAGTCCTACCACTTTGATTATAAGTTGTTGCATTAGGTATTCTCATGTCCTCATATGGTGAATATTTATGTCCTTCTCCATCGCCAAAAGATAAGGTATATTCGCCTAATGGCAGTTGAGCGTTACTATAATTACCTTCAATAAATCAATCGGCTACTCATTGAGTGTAACCGGCATTAAGTTGATGCTTTTTAGCTTTGGATTTATTCATATCTTCATAATAAAAATAATTAGAAGTTGCTTTAGTATGAATCTTAATTTTGGTTTCTTTTCCTGTTTGCTTATTTTTTAAATAAACAAATTGGTATAGGTTAGCTTTTTGATTAGGGATTCAACCTCACATTGTTGTAAGATTAGTCCGAGAATTTTTAAAAATTTTAGTTAGTGGTTCAGCTCATTTAATGGAACTATCTAATGCAGTATAATCAACATAATTTTGATTCATTTTAATCGCAGTAAGTTCTTGGGCATTACCCACATGAAGTCCAAGCATTTCTCGCAACCAATTAATCATCGCTGCTCCTTGTTTTGTTAAATGCGAATCTTGGTTTAAACCTACATTGTATAATTCTAACCCTTGACCATAAAAACGATTTAGATCATCGTATCATCCTTCATTATAAGTAACTAGATTATTTGTAGCTAAAGAATGATCGCTATAACGAAAATCATCATACTCAGGTCTAAAAGCAAACTGATTTAATAAGCGAGTCATAAATTCGGCATAATTACCCGTATAATCAGCAAAGCTATTAGTTGTTTGTCCTAAATTAACTGTTCCTTTTGTCACTATTTGTCCATTTTGGGCATCATTTAAAAAACGATTCATTTCTTGTTGATAAGTTGGAAGCATTTGCTTTATTAATTGATACGATATTGTATCTGGATCATAATAAATTCCCGCCTTTTGCGCTAATTTATCCTTATTATTATTTCCTAAAGCTTTTAATTGTTTATTTGTTAATTCAATAATTTCTTGAAAGATCAACTGTGAGCGTTGCATATTTGAAGTTAATTTGCTCATAAATAAGTTAGGATACTTAGCAATTAAAGCATCATATAAAGTCTTAACAATTTTATCCAAAGCATTAATCACTTCTTGAGCATCCGAATCTGTTAGCCCAAATTGCAAACGCACAATTCCTGTGATTGTCATCATTTTGGAACGATTATCTAATGGATCATAAGTGAGAATGGGAGTAAAAAATGTGGTTGGTTGTTTTAGTTTTGATGAATCAATAGTTGGCAAGGCAATTTCATTATCTTTGGATCATTGATCGCCATTTTGGTGTCCTGCAAGTAATCATTTTGAAACTTGATAACCATAAAGAAGCTCATCCGGAGAAATTAAAGTTGTAAAAAATTGACCCATACGCTCAGGATTAATGTCTTTGACCGGGTTATTTTGACTCATTTGAGAACGATCAAGGTTATAAAGATAATTAGTTTTATTATTAGTTGAACCAGAATCAACACCATTAGTATTAAATGCAATTGGTGTTTGACCAAGATACTCGTTCCCAGCTAAGGAAATTGTTTGATTACCATCTTGATCAAGTGAATAAGTTAATTTTGATTGCAATAGAGCTTCAGAGGTAAAGGACCAAGTATTAGTATCAGGATTAAAACCATAATATTGATGTCCGTAATACGATGGAGTTCATGTTCCTGAATATTTATCTCCTGAGCGAATAATTGTTTGTAAGGGATTTTGTAATGAAGTAAAACCAGGTTGTTGGGCCATATCTTTTAATAAATTAAAAGGCTTAGCAGCTATGTTTTCAACATTGGCCGCAGCCTTTGATTCCGAATATAAAGCGATTGTTTGGTCATAAATGCCTCATTTATTTTGAGTCGCATGACCATAGGTTCCATAAGTACTTCACATTGTTTCGTGATGGCCATATTCATGTGAAATAGTGTATTTCATAGCATCAATTAAATGTTTTTTGTAAAATTGAGTCACAGAAGTATCAAAACCTAATCGCGCAATTTTAAAAGTTTGTAATTTTGAACCCAAAACACTTGCCATATCGACATCAAGAACACGATCGGTTATTAAATTGGCTTGTTTAATTTTGCGACGATCATCTGCTTGTAAAAATCATTCATCTTTAGGTAAAATACTAAGTTTAACTTGTTCTGGATACTTGCCGGTCAAAAGTCAATTAACTCGTTCACTAGGCCCAAAACGCGAGACGTGATTAATTCAATTATTGTAAAACAAAACTCCATAATCTTGTCACATGGCCTTAATTTCTTGAAAATAAGAACTTTTTTGTTCCATAAGTGATAAATATTGGTCATAAAAATTTAAAAATAATTGATAAATGGCAGCTCTTTGCTCAACTCCTATTTGAGAAATACCTTCACTTCAAAGATTTTTAAAGTAACCTTCGTGAACCGTGGCTAAATGAGGATCATCAGTTTTCTTTAAACCACTAATTTGATCCCATTGTACACGTGGTAATACTTTATAACTAACTATCTTCCCAGAAGAATCTTGAAGATCTTCAGTGAAAATAATATTCCTTAGGGCCAATTGTAAAAAAGTATTGCCTAAGGCTGATTTGCCACCTGTTGTAGCTCACACTGATTTATACGCTAAATCAAAAGCAATTTTAGCTTGATGTTTAGCTATAGCTTGTTCTCATTGGTTAGTTTTAAGCAAATAAGCAATTCGTTCAGGTTTAGTAAAGTCATGATCAGCAAATTTTGTTGTTTGAGTAACTAAGTTAAGTTGTGAGCCTGGAACAGTGGAAATAAAATCATCATTTCAAGATAACCTTAAGGCTGACTTAAGCAATGTTGTTCATTCTTTAGTTGTTAGCTTCTTATAAAGTCCTTGTTTACCAATCATGTTAGCTTTAGTGAAATCATTAGTTAAAAATGTTTCTAAAGCTGAAGGGACAATTTGTGCCACATCAAGTTGCTGTTCAGTTTGCAATTGGTCAATCTTAGTTTGATACTTTTGATCGTAATCATCAATTAAGGGCTTGCCATAAAGTTTAAACAATTGATCACCTAAGTTATCTAAATCTTCAAACGCATCTGGAGAAATAAAAATTCCCGAACCTTCTCTTCCGGAAGTGTGGAATCCTTTAGTAGTACCGGTAGAACTTTTATCAATTCCAGTCGTAAAGGTAATGTTTTTCAACGATAAAGCATTTGCTCCTCAATTAACGTTTTCATAAACTCAATTAGCAATTTCAATTAATGATTGTTTATCAAAAAGAGCTTTATAAGCTGAAGAAATACGAATCGGTCCCTTATTAACAATATAACCTTTCTCCCCGGCGATAGTTGTTTCTTTGATGTGTGCTTGCTCCTCATTTGTAGTAAATAAATCGGCTATTTTTGTATAATCATGGCCAATAAATTGATTATTAGCTTGTTTGTTAGCTATTTGATACATACCTAAAATGCCTAGTCCCGTAAAGCCGAGAATAGTTGAAGTTGTAATTAGTTTAACGAGTGTGCTTTTTAATTTCATTTTCTCCTATGTCCTATGTATAATATAACTTCATTGCCAATGTTGCTTCTCAATAAGATTCAAAACCATAAATCACCACCAAACTTCACAATAAAATTTTTCACACTTGAAAATCATGATTAATAAGTAAAAATAATCACAAGATAATTTTAGCAAGATTTAGGAGCATTAAATACTTAATGCTATATTTAATATTTGCTTTGTACAATCCAAAAGTAAATTGTTTTTTAAAACGCATATAAATAGTACTTAAAGACAAAGCAAATGAGATCATGGTAAATACTTTAGTAAGTTGTTCAAAATAAACAATTTGATGGGCAAAAATACCTTGATACATTTTATTTTTAATAGTTGTTACTGAAAAAACATTAGCCAAAAAGATGAAACTTACTAAAAATAGTAAAGCTACTATGGCATTTAAGGTAATATACTTTCTAAACTTCATTGTTGCTCCTTTGTCAAATTTTTGCTTCTTGAGCGGTGGCAAATAAACGATGAGTTGAGCTAATTTGAATTCATTTCCGGTTCGCCTCTTGAAAACTAAAAGTTAAATTTTGCGGGATCGTATAACGCTCTAAATGAGGAATGGATTGCAATAAAACTTTTGTGTAAGGATGAAGAGGGCGTTTAAAAATATCATTAACCGTACCCATCTCAACAATGTTACCACGATACATAACTAGAATCCGTTGGGA
This sequence comes from Goniobranchus fidelis, assembly GCA_028565935.1. Taxonomy (NCBI): domain Eukaryota; kingdom Metazoa; phylum Mollusca; class Gastropoda; order Nudibranchia; family Chromodorididae; genus Goniobranchus; species Goniobranchus fidelis. The sequence goes on from JAOWAZ010266551.1 coordinate 11,969, forward strand.
AATATTGCGAACAATATTTAAATCATGAGCAATAAAAATAATGCCAATATTTTCTTGCTGGGCAATATTTCTAAAGGAATTAATAACTTGAGATTGAATGGAAACATCCAAAGCCGAAACAGGTTCATCAGCAATCAAGATTTTGGGTTTGAGTGTTAAAGCTCTTGCCAAAACAGCTCTTTGTTGTTGACCGCCTGAAAGTTCGCGAGGATATTTTTTATAAATTTCCTTATTCAAGGAAGTCAATTTTGACACTTGTTGCAAATTATGAACAAAGTATTCCTTGCGGGAAAGCAATTTAACTTTTTGAGCTTGAGCAATAATGGATAAAATTTTTTGCTCAATTTGTTGGTTAAAATTTTTTCTGAATTTACTTTTGATTAATTTTAAAAAATTTTGGACGGAAAATTGTTGCTTAATTAAAAGTTGTAGTGCTTTATTTCTTAATTGTTGAACAAATTTTTGATATAAATCATGAGTCATTTTAATTTGTCTAGGGTGTTCAAGTTGTGTTAATCGTAGCCGATATTTTTGGTTAAGCTCTGCTTTTTCTTGCTTTAATTTTAACCTATATGTTTGGGCATTTTTGCGAAATTCTTGATCTGTTATTTGACCATTTTTTTGCTGAAGATAATTATCACCCTTAGCCTTGTAATATTTAATATAAATTTTATTTAAATTATTAAAATATTGATCATTTGCTAATTCTTCTGCCTGGCGAGCTTGTATAATTTTGTGGTTGGCTTCCTTTTGTTTGTTAGTAAGTTTTAAATCCCCATATAATGTTTGATATGTCGCCTCAGTAATATATTGATCAAAAATTAATGCCCATTTAGTTTTTAAATATTTTTGGTAAGGATAAGCACTTTTAAGGGTTTCGTTAATGGAATATTCAATCGTTTTATTTGGATTTAAAGCAGATTGGGGATCTTGGAAAATGTATTGAATATGTCTAGATAATGATTTTCTCATCTCATAACTAATATTATTAACTTTATTAGGCAATATTAAATCATTAACTTTAATTGTTCCTGAATAAAAATCATTAAGACCCATAACGGTTCGACCAATAGTTGATTTGCCTGATCCCGATTCACCAACAAGACCAATAATTTCACCAGCTTTTAAAGAGAACGATATATTACTCACCGCTTCAAAAAAACGCTTTTGCGTCTTAAAACCCACACAAAGCTGATCCACATTTAAAATAACCTTTGTAGTTTGTTTGGGCATTATTTAACCTGCCTTTGATACTTGCGTAATTTTAAAATAAATTTAGGCGGAGTTACTTGTGGACTTTGAGGATGCAATAATCATGTTGCTGCAAAATGGTGATTATTAATTTTAAACATCGGTGGCCGTTGTTTTAAATCAATATCAAGAGCATAAGGATTACGAAGTGCAAATGCATCTTGATTGTCTTTAATTTTTGTAATATCTAGCATGCCTTTAATTCCCACTAGTTCACCATCATCAGTTGTAGCCAAAGATCCTAGTAATCCTCATGTGTAAGGATGTTGTGAGTTAAATAAAACTTCTTCTTTAGAACCATATTCAATAATTCGGCCAGCATACATCACACTTATACGATGAGCAATATTAGCCACAACACCGATATCATGAGTTATAAAAATCATTGAAATTTTAAATTCTTGATTTAATTGTTTAATTAATTTTAAAATTTCCGCTTGCACAAAGGGATCAAGGGCTGTAGTCGGTTCATCAAAAATAATTATCTTGGGTTTTAAAGCCACAACCATAGCGATAACTACTCTTTGAATCATGCCGCCAGAAAGTTCTCAAGGATACAAATTAATTACATTTTTTGGATCCTTAATGTTCATTTTTTTTAAAATGTCAATTGCAGCTGCTAAACATTTGGCCTCTGATTTAAAAATTTGATAGTGAAGCATTTGTTCAATTAATTGATACTTAATTTTTAAAGTCGGATTAAGGGCAGAAAGCGGATTTTGAAAAACCTTACCTATTTCTTTACCACGAAAATTAGATTTAATTCATTTTTTAGAATCTCAAGTTGTTACATCATGACCTAAAAGTGAAATTTTGCCCTTAGTAATTTTGGCACCATTACCTTTCATGCCGATTAACAAAGAAGTAATAACTGATTTTCCCGAACCCGATTCTCCAATGATGCCATGAATTTCGCCTTCATATAGATCAAAACCCGTTCTTCTTAAAACATTAGTTGTTTGTTTAGTAATTGGATTATAAAAGCCAAGTTCAAGATCTTGAACTTTAGCAACAATTTTATTTTGCATAGGCCTTCCCCCTCACAGCCGCTTCCACACCATTGCCAATAAATTGCACATAAATAATGATTGAAGTCATGACCAAAATTGGAAAAAGGGCCTCTAAAGGATAAATCGTAATAAAACTTGTTGAATTAGAAATCATATTTCCAATTGAAGCAACATTAGGCACGGCTAGACCAATTAAAGCTAACGATGCATCATATTGAATTGCAAGCGGAATTGTAAAAACCAATTGCGTCATAATAATCGGAACAAGCATGGGCATATAACCTTTGATGATTCTTCATGAACTAAAACCAAGTATTTGTTCTGCAATTGTATATTCCATAACTTTATATTTGATAATTTCAGAACGTGTATATTGGGCCATAGCAATTCAACCGCTAATCACCATTGAAAGAGCAAGAACTCAAAATGTCGGATTTCAAAACAAGACAAACAAAGTCAAAAGAAAAAGTTGAGGAATATTTGTAATTACTTTAATCACAAATTGTAAGAAACGATCAATGAAACGAAAGTAACCCATTAAAACACCTAAAATAACTCCTAAAGCAATATCAATTGTAGTCGCTACCGCAGCTAAACCTAAGGAAAATCTTAAACCATGCCATAAACGAGCTCAAATGTCTCTGCCAGCCAAATCAGTACCTAATAAATGACCTTCACTTAGCACTGGTAAATGTTTATTATACGGATCTAATTCAGTTGGATTTTGAGTAGTAAAAGGCATAATCAAAGCTAACATAATCGTAATTAAAAACATAATCAATGAGACTAATGCTAATTTATTTTTAAAAAAAATTTTTAGCTTATATTTACGATTAGTTTTTCACTCCACACTTGCTTTTAATAATTCGTAATTTTGATTAATAAAAGCAAAATTATACTTGCCGATAAAATTATTTTGATCTTGTTTTTGCCTTTTTGACTTCATTTAAAATACCTTAGCCTTTCTCAATTTAGGATTTAATAAAACATAAAGCATATCTCGGACAATAAAGGCGACCGAAGTCAAAGCTACCATTAATGTAGTCACGGCTAAAACAACATTATAATCTTTTGATTGAATAGCACTAGTATAAAGTCGACCCATGCCCGGAATGGAAAACATATTTTCAATCAAAATTGATGAAGTTATAGACAAAATAATTGAAGTTGGTAATGATGTAGCTATTGTATATAAAGCATCTTTTAATAAGTGTCTAGAAATAACTTTATATGTTGAAACTCCTTTGCTAATAGCAAACTGAGCATATTGAGTTTCTAAAGTTGCTAAAATTTTTGTGCGCATAAACTTAGTTGTCACCATTGAAGAAGGAATAGCAATGGAAAGGATGGGCATAATTCAAGTCGTAGGATTGGTTCTTTCAAAAATAATACTTATGCCAATACGCGAGGAAAACAAAATAAATACTAAAGCTAAAATGAAGGGCGGAATAGCAATGAATAGAGCAATAACAACTTGCATAGTTTGATCAAAAGTCCCTCGAGGTTTTGTGCCAATTAAGATACCCATACCAATTCCCATAACCATTCCTAAAATAGTAGCAATACCACCAATTAAAAATGATTGCCAAAATTTAGGTCAAATAAAATCATTGATTCCTTTTCCAAGCCTAATTGATAATGAGGCTCCCAAATTACCAGTAAAAAGATTTTTTCAAAAATATAATAATTGCGTATAAATTGGTTTATCTAAGCCATATTTTGCATTAAATGAATCCTTAACGGTTTGGTCAACATTAGGATTATTAATAATTGAGGGACCGTTAGGAATAGCGTGCATGATGAAAAAAACTACACTAATCGTAATAAATAAAAGCAACATTATGGTAGAAACTTGCTTTAAATATTTCATTTTGTCCCTCCCTTTACTAATTATGTGCTGAGTTTGCTCATTGATCAATCAAATTGACAAGTCCTTGAAGAGCATTTTTCATGTTTTGAGCAATCACTTGTGAATAAGCACTATCTAAATAATTATACATAGCATTAATGTATCTACCTTTTTTTAACTCAACATATTGCACAATTGAATTGGTTGATTCGATAGTTCTAATTTCATAAATATTATTAGCCCCAAAAGTAGTCTTTATTTTTTGACTAACTTGATTAATATCAACTGATGTAGAACTTGTTATTTTAATCGTATATCTAATATCTAAAATATCAAATAAGTGAGTTAATGCTAAAAATGTTTGCACTTTTTGGTCAATGGAACTGCCCACTACCCAAGAGGCGTAATCATTATTACCTTGACCCAAGGCAGAAATAATTGTATCAATAGTGTTAAAGGCAAAACTATTTTTTACATCATTTCAAGTAGCGGCCGTTTCAACATCACTTCGAATATACGTTTTAATTATTGTGCCGTTTTGCGCTCTTCTATTAATTGGAATTTCTGAATAGGCAAAATTATTATCAGTTGCATAACTATCAAGTCCTTTAAGTGAAATGTCATCTTCAATTGAACTATATTTAGTATTCTCAAGAACTTTATAATTATCAGTTTCCTTCATCGTTTTTGGGTCGGGATGAAATACTTTTTTATAAATTAAGTTAAATTTATCTTGTTTTGCTCTTGAAGCAGAAGTAAATGTTTGTTCCGGTTTATAACTTGCTGGTTGATTAACAAAATCTCTTCTAAACTTATTGCTAGCAAGGATTGTGTCGGCTTTAACAAGTGCTTGATTAATTTGGGTAGCTGTAAAGGCCAACTGATTTTGACTTGTCTTTTGGTCAGATTCACCACCTAAATTAGCATATTTAACATTTCTCTTCAAGAAAATTGCTTGAAGAATTTTGCTAGCATTTATTTGTTGACGATGATTATGAACATAATCTTGATTAATTGAAATGAAACCTTGATTAATTTCAACAGCTTGTAAGGGAATATTTTGACTAGCTAAAGCTTGTTCGATTGTTTCCCGATCTCATGTTGTTCCAATAACAAATAATTTACCAACTTTTTGCTCAATAGTTGAATTACCATATAAAGCATCTAAACCTTCATTAGTGTAGATTTTAGCGTTAATGAAAAAAAAGGTTAATAAATCAACATCACTAATTGTGGAAGGGTCTTTAAAAATATCTTGTTTAAACTCTTCTTTGGTAAAAAGTTTTTTAGCTTCGCTTTTGGGAGAACTGAGATAATTAAGACCAAGATTAAAGCCTGTATAACCAACATCATTGGTGCCCATGATAACAGGATGATAAATGGATGTCAAGGGATGAGGACTCAAATTAAATACTGATTCATGTTGATTAGGATCAAAAATTTTATTAATATCTATTTTGTTTAAAAAATCATCTTGAATTAAATTATTACTTTTATTAACAAAAGTTAATGGTTTTGCATTAGGTTGGACTTGATAATGTTTTAAAAGCATATCGCGATACAATTCACCTAGCGACCGATCATAATTAGAGCTAGTAGAAAAAAAATCCTCAGCGACATAACCGTATTTATAAGCACTATGATCATTAGTAGAACGAGAAATTAAATAACCTTGATCTTGCAGTCTCTCTATCGCATCTCGTTCATTAACTTGTTCGCTTTTAGTTTGTTTGTTAGAGCTAGCACGAAATCAATTTTGTTGCTGATTATGTGATTTACTAATTTTTTGATCTTGGTGGTGATTGTTTCGCGCAATAGTAAATCTATTTAAAAGACTTTGATTAATTTTAGTTACCATAACATTTATTTCAGCTGCCGAAATTTGTAAGGGGTTGTCAATTTCAATTTGTGCAGGTTTAACTAAAATTCCCCAATCTGTAGCTTCATTTCTAATACGATACTTATTTCCTTGAAGTTCATTACTTGTAATGCCCATCGGTTGACCATTGGAATCATATTTATGAAAATATTTTTTATCCTCAATTGAAAGATGATTATAATCTGCCTCAGATTTAACTAGACTCACTTGTGTTGCAACGCCAGATAAATGACTAAAAGCTAAGATTTTTTTCAAAAGTGCTAAAACTTTACCCTTAGCTGAAGTATAATTTCCAATCGTAATGTTTTGTTGCTCATCCTTAATCACCGAAGTGGTAAATTGCGCAAGTTGAGGATCGCCAATCTTATCCTTAGCAGAAATATATTTAAAAGTGACTATCTGATTAAGTTTATCGGTCACTCAAGCGAATTTAAGCAATTGATAAATAATGGCCTTTTTAATTTGAGCAATTGAAGCAGAAGCTACTTTTAAAACTTGGCCAGTTTGATCATTTATTAAAACATCAGAATTTGGAATACGCCCATAATTCCTTTTATAGATCACTTCTCCAGCTTCATTTAATTTTGGCAATTTAAATTCCAATTGTCCAAATTGTTGATACTTCACAGTTTGATCCTTGGCATAAAAAGTGCCCTTATTAAGTTGAAGATTTTGATCTTTCAAAACATTTTCGTATAAAAATTTACCATTGGCTTCTTTCTTATCATACTCATATTTACCAGTCGGATCAACGCCTTTAATAAATAATTCACTCGGAAAAGACATATCGGTCAATGCTGTGGCAGGAATAGTTGATTGATAATAACCACTATAATCATGAATTACACCGATGGATTGACCAATTTCAACTAAATTTTCCTTAATTTGTTCATTAGATAGGGACTGCTCCATATTTTTAACATTAAAAAGTTTTTTAAATGAAGCGACAAACATTTTTGAAGCATTAACATATGAAATAATAGGATTAACAAATCCTTTAGAATAAGTTACTTGATTAAGCGCTTTGTCTTCAATTTTGAGATCCAAAAATTCATTAATTGTTCCTACGGATTGAACAAAAGAATCATTAACAATTAATGGAGTTGTTTTTTTATGATTAAGAGTTGATACAACAATTCCCGGAATTGCACCTGCAACCAAAACTGTGGGAGTTAGTCAAATAAAAATTTTTTTACGTAAAGTCATGATATATATTACTTCCTAGGATTTCTTCAAATATAAAGTTTTCTAAAAGTTGCAGGATCTAAGTTACTATCATTAGATTGCAAGTCAAATTTAAACCTTAAAACATATTTGCCATCTTCAAAATCTTCTTTAGTCAATTGTTTAATTTCCATTTTTGTAGGATTAAGTTTTTCATTTCCATCAAATAAACCATCACCAACAGCAATAACTTCAGCATTACCGGAAATAAAAGCTTTCTCCTTTTCTCTTACTGTGTAAAAGGTATAACCTGGAAATTTTATCGCAAGTTGATCATAAGAAATGTAGTAATATTGATATTTAACAAAACTTGTTACACGTTTTAAATCCAAGGTTAAAATTTTAGTTATAAAATCATGATTTTGATCTAAAGCCTTAACTTTTGTTTCAAAAGCTTCAAAATAATCATTTATATCGTTATAGTCAAAACTGGCATTCTTTTTAGCTTCCAAAGCAAATGACAATCAAGCTTTGAAACTATCCAATTGAGCTTGAGGGAAAGCGCCATATGTTATTTCTGCTGTATCATCAAAAACAATATTAAAATCATCCCCAATCTTAGTAACAGAACCCTTTATCTTATAGTGGAAATTTCCTTCACCATCAGGCCTATAATTTCAAGATAATGTTTTAACAAAGGCATTAACACTTTCACTAGTAGTTAAGTCAAAAGCCATAGCATCTGATTGCCCTGGTTTTGATTCACCTTGATTAGTTGTTGATTCATCGGTTTTGGTTGTTGTATCTTCTTGTTGATTTTTATCATTTGCTTTAGTTTTTGTTGTTGTATCTTCTTGTTGATTTTTATCATTTTCTTTAGTTTTAGTTGTTATTTCTTCTTTTTGTTCACTATCAGTATTTTGACCACAAGCAAT
>JAOWAZ010266552.1:0-11876 GCA_028565935.1 Goniobranchus fidelis
TTCAGCTGTCATACTGAGATGCAAGTGACCAAGGCAAACAAGATTCTAGGACTGATCAGGCGCTCATACCAATTTCTAGATGAAGAATGCATGAGGATGCTATTCACAGCACTTGTCAGACCGCACCTCGAGTTTGCCAATGTAGCATGGTCACCAAGATACCAGAAAGATAAAATCTTGATTGAGGGAGTTTTGCGGAGAGCCACAAAGTTAGTGCCAAGATTAACAAGCCTCCCCTATGAAGTGCGCCTCGAAAGACTCAAACTCCCAAGTATGCAGTACAGAAGAGACAGAGGCGACATGATAGAGGTGTACAAATATGTGCATCATTTATATGACGTTAGCTCTCCGCTTACATTTGAAGACTCATCTAGAACCCGAGGGCACAATCAAAAGCTCAGAAAGATACGAGTGAACACTGGAGTCCGACAAAACTTCTTCCCTCTAAGAGTGACAGACATATGGAACAAGCTGCCAGAGGACATTGTGAATGCCCCAACACTCAACTGCTTCAAGAACAGAATAGATCAGTTGTGGAGAGGGCATATGTATCAAACCTAAAAGCAGCCTAGGGAGAGCACTCAAACAAAAAGTTGCAGCTGTTAGAGAAAGAAACTACAAGAACGGGCAAAAGGCTAATAGGCCTAATGACGCCCTGAAATGATATCATATCATATCAAAACAACAACTTAATTCGGCTTCATGTGGCCCATATCAGTACCCTTTGGACCTAGTTGGTGTTTCATACATTTATTTCTTCAGGAGTTTGAGCAGAAGGGCACATTAGACTCATGAGCTCAGCGCTTCCATGCCATAATTACGACTTTTTACTAAGGTTCCAAAGCTGTTACATGCGTAAACAGTCCACGAACACTTTCAGATTTTTGTGAAAGATATTCCATAGGACTAAGTAGGCTTTTCCAAGTCGTTATTGTTCACTAGCAATGTTACTGTTGATTAAACATTTGCAAAATTATTTTCTGTAGAATTTGTTTACATTCTGAATTTTCTGGGATTGGATAGAATTTCTTATGCTGAATATATCTGTCTTGTCTTTTGAATAAAACAACTTTTTTTTTTCTTTACCGTTTCTTTTCCTTATGTATTTTCCAGACTTTCCATTGTCATAAAGCAGATGTTTTATGCATCTGTTTGAGTCATGTAAGTACATTAATTATTTACGTTTGACAATCATTTTAGATACTTATGTATGTAAAAAGTAAAACTTATAGTTATAATATGTGTGCCGCATGTTGAATTTATGATAGGGCTGATTGAAAATTATTTTCAGGCATCCTGTCATTTATTAAAATTTGACAGAACCTCAAATAAATTAACCTTCTAGACCTGAATCACCAGTTTATTGGTGCAGTACTACTGTCACGTTATGCTGACTCACCACTCAGCCTTTTTGGGAATACAGTGCTCTGTGCTTATCATCCACATCCTTGGGAGATGAAGGAATGTGGATGTAAGATGGAGCACAAGGCAGTGCTATTTACCTATGACATTGTATGTATCTTAAAGATACAATGTACATGTCGTACGCCAAGAGCCTTAAATCGCTATTTTAGCTGCAAGGCCGCCAAGCCCATAAATCTGTCAAGAGTGGTAACCCGATGCGCCGCTGGCCACAGTTAGAGGGGAATCCCCTTGTGCTCTCCCGGTCTCTGCCATAAATCAGAATCATTACATTTTTGTATATTTACTGAAAAGTCTAGTCCCAAGATCAGTCTGTTTGTGACCACTGCATGAAAACCTCATGATTTTGTTCTGTGAAAAAATCGTTTCTCTACGAAGATTCCAGCCATTTCTGTGTTGCATAGAATTAAAGCTATTTTTGCACATTTTTTGACCCCAGAGGTACTAATTGATTACATTCACATCTTTTGAACAGCTTGAGTGATTTTTTAAATTTTGATTGCATAATGTTTATCATTAATGTGTTGTTCATCAGTATGAATCTCATCCCAGGTGTGGTGATTTAGTAAGAATGTCACATCTCTTTCAAGTCTCACCGTTATTTCAGCAATTCTACACATGCAAAAGAAAAAACAAAACAAAAACAAAAAAAAAGCTAAGCAATAATGTCTCGGTTTTTTTTGGCTTTTCATAAAATTGTACAAATTATGTATTTGAATAGGGTTAAAAAGTCTGTATTTACTAGAAAACATGTTTGTCATTGTTTTCTTGCCTACAAATCCTGTATTTGTACTGGATGCTGCTGTTAAATGGATTTTCATTTGCATATTCATTACGGTAAATGGGGCGCATTGTGACCTGGCATGAGTAATCGGATATTTCGGACACATCTGCCCACGCGTGGTGGCACCACTTGGTGAATACATAGATAAATGTGTAATGATTAATGCATTACATTTTCCTGGTTAACTGGTGTGCTGTTTGAGAGATATTAATTAGTAAAATAATGTCACAATGTCATTGTGATTGGATGATAGGCAGATGTGGATGTTAAACGAGACCACTGTACCAACATCATTGAAGAGGGGTTTTGAGTCAAGTAGAAGTAACCAATCACAGATCTAATTTATGTAACCTGACTGGTTGTGAAAAAAAAGAAAGACCTTAGCATATCGTGTAACAGCATAATTTCCAAAGTTTCCGATTGTTTCTGATTACGTTCTATGTAAAATTTCCTTTTCTTGGGCCTTTGTCACCTAAACTGGGCACACATATTTTGGATGAAGATGTGGAAGATTATACTAGTCCCCATCCAGATGGTGTTTTGAAAGGTTTTGAGGATTTAGAGGAGCAAGTAAATCTACTTGAAGATCAATCAACTAGAATAAGAAACAGGTGTCAATGAGATTGGAAAGGGGTGGGACACTTCCCCAACAGTTGGTTTAGGAAATGTTCAAGGGAGTTGAAGAGATATAGATCTAGATCTCGATTTTATGGAATATTGTGATTTGAGAGGTAAATCAATTTTTAGCATTTGACCATGACAAGGCGCTGTGTTTTGAATGTGTACATTTTACAGATTAATCTGGAATTCAAGAGAGGGCGATTTTATTGTTTATGAGGTCAGAGTCCATCGGGTTAAATCAGTAATTTGAAGACAGTCAAGAAGTAGGAATATATCCAGAGAGGGAAAGTCAAGATGTTAAGATTTAATATAAAAGACATTATTTCAAGCGAACTGGCTAGGTGAAAGAACATCTTGAAATTGCATCACGTGTTGCCAAAAAGAAGTTGTAAAAACAAAAATCGTGGCAGTTTAAACACACAATTGTAGTTTTAAATTACTGGACTTAAATTTTGCTCAAGCAAGCAGATGTCTCTTTGAAAATCACTGTGGATAATTTGCTCAAATCAAATCAGAAAAGGTTGAGAATCATAAAATAAGGATTAGGAACAAAGTTTTCTTCTTAAATTTCAACGTTTATCTATAAACTATAACTCTTAGATATCTGCCGTTGAAGTTGCAGCCCTGCTTGTCCTTGGTTTTCCATCATCACTTTTAATAACCCTTTCAAACAGCCTTAGATCTGTGGTGTGTACTTTAAAGATAGCTCCAAAAATTTCCATGGAAGGTCTTAATCCAAAGAAATATATAAATTGTGGGGTAAGTTTGACTTTCACAACCTTGTCATTTCTGAATTCCCAACATTAAGGTCTGAAATTTGCCCTGCAATTTTATAGATTAATTTTGTTATCAAGCGTGCTTGTATTGATATATGACAAGTTTTTCAGCATAATTTTTTATTTCAATGTTCCCTTACACACACATTCTTCATTTATACATAGAGGTTTTGCAGATATTACTCACGGATCTTGCAAATGGGCCTTCAGATTTCTTGGTTGTACCCCAGATTTTTGGCCTGGGGTACTATACACCCTCAAAGTTTTATTACTCAGGGAACACTTTAAAAAAAGAAAAAATATGAAGATAATGTAAGACATGTTTTCAAGAAAAACTCTTTGTAATGATCATATCCAATGGGGATACAAATATTGATTTAGATTAATTGATTGCTTAAATCAGTAGTATTGTTATTTTTAAAATAAATTATCCTTCCATTTCCAGGATGAGAAAACTGCTTTTAGTGGTGGAGTGGATGCAGCTTTGTTCCAATTTAGCCTTTATTCCTCTGATCCTTACGGTGGAAGAAAACGTTGGGTGCACCAACTTCTTCATGGTCGACACACTCATGACATTCGAGCATTGGCATATGTAGATGGATCACTGGCTTCTGGAGGTCTGGTTCTCTTTGAATTTATTTTGTTTTATTTCATACATGTAAATTTTGTGACTGAAATTCAGTGTTTTTCAGGTATTGTAACATGTTATAGTTTCAGAGATTTGTTTTTAGTCTCCTTCAAGTTACCATTTGCAAAGTTATCTACAAAGTTGTATCAAAAGTAGATCTAAATGTATAGACATATAAGAGCTAGATTTCTATATTTTAGGTATAGATCAAGATTTTTGGTTAGTCTATTTTTTATCTTTTGTAGACTCCCATTTGTAAAGGTATTTCAAACATAAGGGATGACAAATTTTGTGGTTTCAAGACTGTTTGATAATAGTGTGAATATTTTGAAATTTAAGTGGGAATGGCTCCAAGAGAAACTTGAATGTAAAGATGTGAGTGGTATAGTTTCTAGTTGATATGCCGTTTCATCCAATCAAAGTTGGCTTGAAAAAGTTCCAGATTTTTTTCTTTGACCATAGGGCATCCCTGAGTAATTAGCTACTTACATGTGAAAAATGGTGGCTGATACACTTGTTGAAGAGGTTACCACCATTGGAAAATGGGCCATGAAAATTTCTCCCTTTTTTTCATATAAGATGTAATTCAAGTGATGTAGACCTAGAAGAGAACTGGAGTTTAAGTTAAAATTTATTAGGCATTAATTTAGATCTACGACATACTAAACGTACTTAGTATTACACTGCGTTTGATTTAATAGAGAGAAACGAAAAAGGCTCTAGATACATGTTTAAAGAAACAGTAGGAATAATATAATACCATTAATAACCGACCATCAATAAACGAGGAGTTCTACATCGCTCTAGCAGCTTAGTCAAATAGCCTATGCAAAGTGTACGTTTTATAAAATATACGCTCCGCAACAGGAACCCAGTGGAGCTCTTTCAGTATAGTAGAGCTTCTTCAGCATGTAGGCTACTTATTACAGTATTATAGGAGAAACTCACTGGCCGTTTCAGGTTGTTCAGGCCAACAAAACATAGTAAGGAATTGCAATAGTCAAGTTTTAAATAAAACAACTCTAGAGTCAAGTATTTTACTTGTTTCAACGAAAGCAAAGGGACGGATGCTACTATTTCTTTTCAGTTCTAAATTCATGTATTACATTAGTAACCTGTACACCCACTTTCATTTCGGAATCTAAATACACACCCAAATTTGTTACCTCATTGTTTATCATAGTTTTTGGCTCCTCCAATTTCCATTCTCAAAAGAACAGACCATACATACTCGTTCTTAAATATATTTGTCTGTTTTCCTGTCTATCACAAATGAGAACAGATACTCATACATACACAAATACAACACCAGACAAAGCAAGACAAAACAAAACAAAACAAACAAACCCAAACAATACAAAACACAAAACCCACGGGAAAAGACAAAATTGAATACAATTGTCGTTTGGTCAATGTATTCAGGTCTATTCGTCTTCCTTATAATTATGAAAATTGAATTACTTTTGAGTTTTACCAATTGGCTCTGGCATTAAACCGTCTGCTTTCAGTGATGCAAAATGGGCAACAGCCTGCGAGCTCTTTCAGTTTTTTCGCGATGGAGAACTCATGCTGGAAAGCGCTAACCCGACCTTCACAATTATCAATGACGTCATTAACCGAGAGTACACGTGCTTAGCAATGAGTGGAAAAGGTCCAAAGTCAAATACGAATACCTCGCCTCTCAGCAACAGAGTGATAGTGGAATTCGAAGGTTTGTCTTTCCTAATAAGGGTTAAGGTTTTTGTTTTGTTTTTCTCATGTGGCAACGTTTAATTATAAATCTAATGGGGGATTTTTTTTTTATTAATAAAATTTGCATGGAAATAGCGAGTATGAAAGGAGAGGTCAGCTCAGAATTAGCGAGTATTCGCCCCCCACCTTCTTCCACATTTCCGGACTAGGACTACAGCAGGGAAAACAGTCAGAGTAAGTGACTATTTTGCTTTTTAGATGAGTTTATTTATGAGGTGGGGCGTGAGGGACATTGCATTGGAGTGTTGTATAGTTGGATAGCTTGACTCATACATGGGAAAGTGAGGTGTATTTATATGTAGGCTTACACAGTAGATTGATGTCACAGAATTTAGATTTTGCCAACCATAACCCAGCCGGTCTTAAACTAACACAGTCTACGGTATCAGAATCGCACTGATATAATGAATTGTACGTCATCTCAGCATCTTACACACATATAAATATGAACACCCATGGTCATAGTGTGTGTAAACACACACTCACACACAGGTCTAGTGGCTAAATGTTCCCTCTTTTCCTTAATTTTGTCTATGATAATTCTTCGTCCAATGTGCATCGTCGATTTTCAACCCTAGCCAACGCATTAATATGTTTCTTTTTTTCAATTATGGCAAATATAATTAAAACGTTTTCTTCAAGTTGTTAAGAAGACTTTCTCGGCTATTTTTGGCTGCTCTGGAATAGCCAGAACTTGGAAATAGAGAATAAATAGGGCTAAACAAGTCGAACTCCTTATATCCGAGTTTTAATATATTTCTCTCTTGAAAGCACTCTCGGCCCAATCTTCAGCAGACCTATACACTCATGTCCAATTCATGTCCCGGCTCGAGCGGAGTGAGACAACAAACATGTTACAGAATACGAAATATAGATCTACATTGACGCTATTCCTTTCGATGAAATTATTTGCACGCACGGTCTATCAGGAAAGCACAGTAAAGTCTTTCTACATTATTGAATTTGACAAGGGACGATATATGCGATGTTCATGAAGGTGAGCACACGCCGAGAGCCTTAAGTCCATTGAACTTTCCATAGCAGTTGGCTGACCTATTTAAGTCCTCGATCTGCTGATCAGTTTCAAAATAATTACGGTAGTCAAGAGAGGCTGGAAACAGTATGCATGCTTATAGGTGTCTGACGCTGTTCTTACGGCGACGACGTGTTCACTTCGGCTCTTCAATTTCTACCTTTTCTCTTTGGATACATATCTGACTGCTGTAATATTTCGTGCCATTGGATATTAAGTGTTCTGTGATATTTTTGTGCAATTTCTAATGCTTGCGTTATTTCTTTTTACCTGACAATTTTTTGAATTAAAATTGCTATTCGTGTCATTCCTTTTGCAATGATGATCAAGTGCATCAAGACATTTTAAAATCCCTTCGTGCACCTATGACCGAATCTCAATACAATAACAATGTCAGTGCAAATCGACGAAGGAAACGTGGAAGAAAAGGGGGTGTCAAATCCCGAATGTTACTAGGAAAAACTAAACCTGTGCTGCCAGTTGTAATCACCGGCAATGTCCGAGCCCTTACAAACAAACAGGATGAGTTGTACGCCAACATTGAATTTATGCACGAATACAGAAACGCGTCGATTATTTTTTTTGACTGAGACATGGCTTGACGAAAATATCAAGGATATCTGTGTTCAAATTGAAAAATTCTCTCTATTCAGAAATGACCGTGACCATAATAACATAGGGAAAACAAAAGGTTTTTGTACATGTAAATCAAAGGTGTTGCCACTCTAACAACATGAAATTTATAGAGAAAGTTAGCACAAAAGACTTTGAGTTGATCTCCATACCTTTTACACCGTACTACCTACCACCAGTGTATAATAAAATTGTACTTAATAGTGTCTATATAACACCAGACGCTCAGGGCCAGACCAATGCCGAGTATTTAGGAGACATTTTAAGTCAACAGCAATCAACAGCACCCCCCAGCCTTTTCACTCTTTTCTCTCTCTATTTCTATCCCTCCACTTCCCCACTCCAAACAAAATCAACAACAGTCAAACAAACGAATAAAAAATAAAAATGCAAACAAAGCAACTTGATAACACAGTGAAATGAAGTATGGATAGAGCAAGGAGAATCTACCATAATAGTATATATAACGTACCGATTGCGTTACAAATCATGTGAATGTGAACGATGCACCGTAACAAAGGGATTCGCCGACTATGGGGAATTATTGATTGTTCAATTACCCGCGTTTTATCCGAGTTCCACTGTACGATTCCGAAACTGGGTCACAATATAAGGACTGCAAAAACATACGACCAAATACACATTATTTTGCTTCAACCCCCCACTCCCCCCTACCCACACACACACACACACATACACACCACACACGCATTCTACTGACTGCGTATAAACGCCTGAGAAAAGTATTGGTATCGATTGTCATATAGCCTACATTTGAACTGAATCTGGATGTAGTTTCCGAATCACCACAGGTGGGGTCAAAACCAACCCCTTTTGTACGAATCGGTATGATTTTATTCTTTTGCTCTTTAGAGATTACGGGGAAGAAAGTTACTCCTACTTGATAAAAATGGGTGGGTTTGAGAAATGAGAACAGGTCAAAAAAATCTTACATGATTTGTATTAAATTCGATATACATACATTGTAAAATATTTTTTTCTCAGACTACTGAAAACTTCATTGAAAAATTCACACTCTTAGCGTATGAACGAACCCACTAAATGGACTTATGGGGCAAAAACGACCCTATGCGTGCGATGAGGGTTAACTTATTCATGGTGGTTCTCACGGCTCCTTACAATGACATTTTACTCCCTTGACCAACAGAAACACAGAATATTTAGACTTAGACCAAGACTTGGGGCCTCTTAAGCGCAAATGCCTTTTTACAGACAGATACAGCGCTGACCTAATGGCCAGATACTCATTCACACCTGAGTCGAATGAGGTTAGCGAAGTAAAGTGCCTTACCCAAGGACACAAAGCCAATGACTTGCTATTATGCGTACATGGGCTGACCATTGTGAATGTCTCTTGATTCTCGACCAGTGCCGAGATGTGATCACCATTTAGCCACCGACATCCATTCAAATTTGTACCGTAGAGCAATGGCATGAATGAAGTCTCATAGAAGAAAATAAATGTTACATAAATGTACCAAGTGTGAGAATTTCAACTTGAAAAACCTAATAACTTGTGACTGAGGCTTCCCCTTTGTATTAAACAAATACATAGCCCTTTAGTTCATAGTCACAAAAATGAATAAATCAAACACCCTCAGAAGAAATTAAAAAGTGTAAAAGCAATTGAATACAACAAAGGCATCACTAAATAGAAAGATCAGCCATTTTACACATCCATTTGATTTGGTTCAATCAATCTTCCTTGTCTAGAAAATCTCTGATTGGCAACCTGCCCACTGTTCTCATTTTCCTCACACTGCTAGACCCCCCTATGTTTGGGACTGGCTTTCTAATCCCCGGTTGATTCCCAGGAAGTGACTTTGATACTTCAAGATTATTATGAAGTTTTTGAACTGCTATGTTTCTTTCACTACTTTCTGTATTGTTTTTTTCTAACAAACCCATGCTTACTCTGACGAAGAGAGAATTTTCCTCTCAGGCCATTTTAGTCCAGGTTTGCCTTTCTTTCTAACCAATACAACGGATCCAATTTCGAGGTTCATCTTGGTTCTCTTACTCCTAAAGGGGGTAGATTTCTAATGTATAGTTCATTACAGGTTGACCAAATGCATTCCGATTTTCAAAGTAAATTCTTCCTGCGACTTAGATTGATTGTATTTCCGAGCTGTCGGAAAAAATGGAGTACTCCTTCTTGAGAGCGAGTCGAAGGAGCATGTCTCCCTCGACATAAGTTAGTGTCCTTAAATTGATGCATCCCTCTGCCTAAGGGTAGGCGCGCACAGGGCATTTTTTAGTTGCGCAACTGTTATGTTGCCGGGCAACTGTTTAAAAACACCTCGCGCACAGAGAGCAACAGCCAAGCAACAGGAAGTTGCTATCATCTACTGACTGAGTTGCTCATTTAAACCATATAATTTAACGAAGTGGGTGTTGTTTGTGCTCTTGATTTTACAAGTAGAAAGAAACAAAGAAAATGTCTGTTTTAGGTTCACCCTTTGATCAGTCAGATATTTTCAAAGGGGCAGTTTGTCAAGCTGCATGTAAATATGAGAGCGTATTCTCCCAAGTTTTTCTTATCTTTTATCAAAGCAGTGGAAAACTTCAAATACCTAAGCGTCACCATCGACATCAACCTGAGGTTTAGGACCCACTCCAATAATGTGATCAAAAAGTGTACCCAGAGTCTTCACATTCTAAGAAACTTAAATGCTTTCAATGTACAGGCAACTATTTTGGTAGATAGGCCCTATATACAAATCACTACCTATCAGCGTCATGACATATTATGGAATCACTACTTAGTACGGAGGCTGTGGTGCTAAAGTTAAGGCTCAACTTCTGAGGACAATACAAAACGCATAAAATATTATACAATTATTGCACGATATTGTGCTATATCAGCACAAGGTCCCGTGAAACACGAGCTTACAGAGTTAGATTTAGATATCTAACGTTATCTCATGTTATCTCACGTTATTTCACGTTATCCCATGTTATCTCACGTTATCTCATGTTATCTCACGTTATCTCATGCTATCTCACGTTATCTCACGTTATCTCATGTTATCTCACGTTATCTCACGTTATTTGTCAAATAATAACTACCCTCGGGAATGGATAAAATGGTTCTTATCATGAAGTAGCTGTGAGGAAGAAGAAAACTTGTGTAGACCTAGTGCTCAGGGAGGAGGGGACAGAGAATGTTGTGTAGCGGTAGAGACCATCAGATGAAATAAAGAGACTGACGGAAGACTTTTGAATGAGTGAGAATGTTAACAGCAGCGATTGGGTATAAGAGACAATAATTTCTATCACAGTAAAGTGACATAGTTGAGGATAACATTGATGAACATTAGATCATGTGAATTATTGAAAGAGACTTGTCTTAAAAGAATTGAATGGTCATGTAGGTAAAGGAAATTCATGGGTACCGATATGAGAAAATAATGGATCGATATGACCTAAGAAAGAGAAATAAAGAAGAGGCTGATCTCACTGTCATCTTTAAAAAAGAAGATAAGAACAACACTCGAAAGTACGACCATTGTCATTAACATCTACTTCCTGCAAACTCCTTGAGTACGTGATTCACAGTACTATAATGAAACGTCAGGATAATTTGAACATCTTGACTGACTTGCAACATGGATTCTGCCGTCACAGATCACGCGAACCACAACTCATCACACCACATGCACGGACAATGCCAAGGCACGAAATGAAAAAGGTAAAACAGATACCATATTCCTAAACTTCAGTAAAGCCTTCGATAAAGTCCACCACAAAAACTTTCGGCAAAACTTCATCACTATGGCATTACAAACCAACTGAATTCCTGGATACCTTGATTCCTAGCACACCGCAGCCAAAAAGCAATCGTATCTGGAGTTCCACACGGGAGAGTGTTTAGACTCCTTTTAATCCTACTTTACATAAATAGTATGCCGGAAAGAGTACCAAGTCCACAAAATTCTTAGATAATAAAAGATAATATAAACATTATGAAATACAACCCATACCCGGGAGGTGGGTGGGGGGGGAAGTTTAATTCTAAACTAACTAGAATAGACTATTTTTTGAAGAAAAAAAAATCTGGCCGCCAAGGTTACGACGTTAAGAGGCACTGAGTGATTTGTCTGATGCACTACTAGTTCGTCAGCTAGATAAGGTTTCAATTCTAACCCCCACCCCCTCCCCAGGTCTTAACTTCTCTGGTGTTTTCCGAGGCATAGGGGGGTGTTG
>JAOWAZ010267662.1:0-11873 GCA_028565935.1 Goniobranchus fidelis
GGATACTGGCACTATATAAATAACCATTTACATTACATTATTACATTACATTACATTACATTACATTACATTACAAAGAGAAAAATTCAAAAGAATGCCGCAGGTTTTGTAACAAATGATCGAAATTATACTCCAGGTACTACATCTTCAGCAATGCATAAATTAAAATGGATCTCTCTCAAAGAAGAAAGGGCTACCAGTAAGTCTACAATTCTCTAAAAAGGCATAAATAGTTATCTAATCAACATACCAATGGATATGTACTAAATCAACAACCGTAATATCATTACTAAGCAATACAAAAGACAAAATTCTTGGGTATCAAGATAAAAATCAGATTGCCACATGGATCCCTTCTTCCCTAGCTCACTAAGACTTCTTCGCCTTTCAACTTATGCCACAACAGTCACAGTGCGTACCAGCTATTCAATTCACTCTAGAATATTACTGAAAAGTCAGGGCTACGAATAAAGTAGGCGATGTGTAAACACTCCAACAGGTTAGAGAGATTTGTTAACAAGAGAAATTTCTTGGCGATGATTAGCACAACTAGCATGAGTTGAATCAAGCAGTCTTCACTATGGTCATAAAAAGGCTGTCCGAAACATGTCTAACCTTTTCATGCAAACATTTAAACAAAAACTCCGGGATAATCTATAAAGACTCAAACTCCAAGTCATCATTACTGTAATAACCCACCAGAGTAGCACTCCCTCCTTCATTTATGCTCCAACTCTACTTAATTCTTAGCTACATTTTTACATTTTTAGACTTACTTCTTAACTTATGACTTTTCATTAAACAGTGAAAGAAATATGAAAGAAAATGAAAATTACACCCTTTGAAAGCAGGTTTTGTCTTTCAATTCATTTAGGCTATGAAATGATTGCAAATATTTAGAGTCCAAGCACTTGACCACACATTCCTTTTTGTGATGTAAGGTTCCATATTGCCAGGGTCTCCTCATGTCCATCTCGCCTAATTCACATTCTCAATGTGTAGAATGTCTCTACAGAACACTCGATGGAATTCTTCCTGTCCTTGCATTTCACCAAGTTGCCTGAATTGGAACAAAGGAACAAATAATTTTAATATTCAGTAGCTTGAACTGAAGATCTATAATGCACTTATAACATCCATGTTCCTATTTAATGCATCGGCTTGAGAGTACCTGGATTCAATTCCTGCCAGCAACTACTTGGGTGTTTTCCTTAAGCAAAAAAATTTGGCCTTATTGTTTCACTCAACTCAGGTGTTAAATTGAGTACCTGGCAATAGGCTGGTATTGTTATGCAGCATGAAGAATGTGTTACACTTAACAGTCTACTCCCCAAGGGGTATGCCTGCTAGGGGATACAAGTAATGTAAAGCTCTTTGTACTATTCACAGAATGGTGGAAGCCATTATAAATGAAATCTTTTATCTTTATATAACAATGTGACATGGGCCCTAACAAAAAAGACGAAGAAAAACTAGACATATTCCACTGAAATTGAAAATCATCTTTGAAAAATGCTTGGAATAAATTACCCCCCAAAATGATAAATGAATCTCTCTACAAATAATGCAATTACATACCCATATTTATACAAATTCTTCAGGTGGTTTGGAGGCTATTTGGGCACATTTTGAGAAGAAATCCAGCATTGTAGTTATATATCATGAACACAACCACTGAGAAGTATAAAGATAGATACATACAGTTTAGATTATCCCACCAAGTTGTAAAAGTACAAAAGTAAAGATGGCATTTATATAGTGCACGTTCCACTGCGTATTAATGCTCACGGCGCTTTAAAATGACATTTTAATCCCCTGAACAACAGCACCACAGAACATTTAGAACAAGACTTACAGCTTGTTTGGTGCTAATATATCTTTCAAGACAGACACAGCGCTGTCTTAACATCCAGGTACACATTCCCACCTGAGTCGAATGAGAAAGCAAATAAAGTGTCTTACCCAAGGACACAATGCCGATGACTTGCGGTTATGAGCCTGACCACACACTAGCAAGGCTCTTGTAATAGCCATTTATAATTTGTAAACATTTAGTCTCATAAAGGCTGTAAAATTTTGGGTATGGCTTTTATTATTGATCGGATATGAAAACAAAAAAGAAGGTATTAATTTTGGATATGGATGGGGTGCATCCTTGTTTGACTTACATAACTCTGCGTCACTACTTGATCAATAGACATGGTTGCTTCTACTCTCTGCAATTTTCTCTGACAGGAATTGTTTCTGTTCTAGGCCATAGATTAGGACCTTCATCGGCTTTAGGCCCAGTTATCTTTAAGGTAAAATAAGTCTCTATTCAGTACAGTAGGCAGTGTTGTTAGTGGCCTTCCTCAAAATCTTCTTCATGTTCTTGTAAAGGAAGCTCTCCTTGCTTTATTGGTGGGAATGTTCTCATCTCTTCTAAGGATGTATCCGAATAGGCGCCAATGGTTTTGAAGTAGAGGTGTGCGAATAGCACATTTTACCTCTTGAGTACTCGCTCGGACAACTACCAACTACTCGAGTGAGTACATAACTGGTACTTGAGCTTCTACTCAAGTTTTAATAAACAAAATTTTCACCAAAGAAAAAAAACCCAACCCAAAAGAGCAATTTTTTGGAATCTTTAAAAAACTGTATTGAAAATGTAACTATTTTAGCTTTTTCAATCAAACACTCTAGCATTGCTCCAGTAATGGAACAAAAATTACTCAAGCGAGTTCTCAAGTACGCGAGCAAGTACTCGGTAGTGTTATTACTTGAGCACTTGAGCCAAACTCGAGTACTTGAACATCTCTATTTTAAAGTATGAACAATGAGAGGTTATTAATTGGGTATGAAGAAAAACAGGAGGAAGGTTTGATGCATTACCAAGATGGAACATGTCTTCCTTCAGCAACACTACAGGATGAGAACTGATATTTCATGCTTTGCAATATCTGTGAAAGAATTCCTGAGGTAAATTGTTATATTCTGTGAAGAAGATATGCTGAAATATCTGCTCACCTACTCTCGATGGCTTGTTGACATACCCATCAGCTGAGTTCATTCCATCCATACTTAATAGGTTTTATGTTAGGGAGTTGGGTAGTCCAATCCACAACAGAAAGTATATAGAATTGTAAATGGGGGTTTTAGTAATTTGTAACCTGATATTGATTCACTGAGAAGTCCTCGCGGTACATATCTTTCAGCAGGTAGGCAGAAAGCCTTTTAGTTGGAGGAAGGACAATTTGCTGCTCTTGAGCAAAAGTTGTCACCTTTACTGTTCTTGGAAAGTTTTCAACGATGGTGGTCTCTGTATACAGATAATTCAACATCACAATTGTTTCACAGCAGCAGTTTGAATCTCTTTTCACCTTAATGGCTGATACTTCAGACTGTATAAGAAAAATCAATGCTGAATTTAAAATAACATGACACAGCAAAATTTGAAGATATAATCAAAGGCGTAGTAGGTGTATTTATAATAATATTAATTCAATTGGAGATCAAGGAGCTGACAATCAGTATTGCCTCCTTTATTGATTGGATACAAAACTTTCAGCAATTACGACAACTGTAAATGGTTTAAGGTCTCTTGAAACTTTACATACATTAAGTTACAGTAAGATGATGATTGAAATGGTGAAGAAACTAAAACAATCAAAGGATTTTTATTTCTAGATATACCTTTGTCTCTGACTTTAAATCTCTAAAGGTTAATTCACTCACCTGGAACTTCAAACAATCTAAAAATATGATCATCTGCTATAACATCTGCTATAACAAGATACTTGACTTACTTGACCTATGGCAGTGTTGCATCCCAGTTCTCTGTCAGTGACGATTCGTCTGCTCTCTTTCTATCTGTTGTGAGTTTTCACCACTCTTCTGTTTTGGGCTATTGCAACGATCTTATCTAAATCTTCACTTGAATGGAGTCTGAATGGATGGTTAATGAGTGTGAAATCTTAATTTAGTACAGTTGACAGCGTTGTTATGGTCCGGCCTCTGAATTTGATTCCACATCAGGTGTAATAGGCTGGTTTTTCTTTGCTAGCTGGTATTTCAGTGTCTCTCCTTAGAACGAGCCCAAATAAATTCCATCTCACTTCTAGTATTTCTATGGTGAGAGGCGTTTCTTGACATTCTTTTTAAAGCACTTTGTTGATTATTTTAGTGGAATGTTTGATGTTCAGGACAGTTTTCAACTGTTTCCAAAGAAATGAGTTAAGCTTTTCTTCACTTGAGAAAGAGAATGTAAGAGAGATCATGTAAAATGCACAGAAGGTTTAATTCTCATCTGCTTTTTTTTCAGTGGCTGCAGTAGAGCTATAAAAATAAAAATGTAATCAAAAATATTTAAAAGTAAATTTTTAAAAGTGATACTTATCTAAAATTTCTTCACATAACTTCATTTCCTCTCTTTTAAATTATGAAATTGATTTCAATTGTTTTGTTGGAATGATCACATTTCTACCTGCACATTCATATGTCAATTGATTTATAGTTACTTTTTCTTTATTATAAGAAAACAACATTCTTTATTGACAGACAAATTTTACTCAGATTTTTGACATAATGCTAACATTTTAAAGTGTGATGGAAGGAATTAACAAGTTAGATGAGTTATAGCCCTTTGACGATCATAACAAAAATGAATTCATTTTTATGAGGTACAGCTCTCCTTTGACTAAAGAACAGCTTACATTCTTCCTGGCACACAAACACATGAGGAATATCCTGCAGACTGGTCGGATGCCATTTCATGCCTTTCCCAAAGCATCTTTTAACTGGAATTTATTTCTGTATGGTTTGCCTTTTGTTGAATTTCTCTTTTCAGCTGATCTACAAAAATTTAGGTCAATTTTAATCTGCACTGAGACTAGGCCATTGAATGGATGGAAAATGGTTTTGCTGAACAAAGTCCATTCTCTGCTTGATGGAAAAGGATGATCATGGTGTTGTGAATTTATAAATACAATTGGCAGCTGTGAAACTCTCAGCTTAGACAATAATTTAATTTACAAGTACGTACAGAGCAGAAATTCATTAACTTTCATCCACCTTGGTTTAGAACCATACTTTTACAAACAATCGAAGAAAACACAAACATGAAACTAATTGTTACATCTACTAATTATTGTCACCCATAATGACCATTATTGTGTCATCCTGTTTGAGCCAAATTGGATCAATGAGCCAGAGTTTATCCCGGTTCTATACCATGAAGCAGACTGTAACAGATTTTATCCATCGCTCTGAATAGGATGCTATTCTACAACAGAGTACTTTTCCAGCCAAAGCTGTACCCATTTTCACCCGCAGAGAGTGTAGCGAAGGCTTTCTCCAATTCATCATGCACTGCTCATTGCCAGTATGCAGTAAACAGACGTAGGGCAAAATTGTCTCATAGTCATCATAAAATTCGGTTGACTATCTGTGGAAAAAAGCAAATCATATAAACATGAAATTGATTTGAAAACTCATTGGATGATTAGCACCATAGTGATATCAAAGTAGTATATTTATTGAATAAGAACTTACATGAAACACTGTCTTAGGCAAGTCCATTTATGCCAGATTCAGGCCTCGTCAACTTCATCTAATGGACAAAGTTGAACTTGAAATTGATACTGGCACAGGCCTTCTAGAGTTACTAGGGTTAACCTGAGTCCTCTTCACCAAGGCAGCTCACGTTTCTTCTTTGGATTTAGATCAGAACATTTGCTTGGGGTGTGACTAGTGAATTAGCATCTTACCTTTCCAAAAATTGTCATGTCTGATCTTGAAAGCATTGGGGATTAATGTACTGACAACAGCCTCTGGCATACTGTTTCAAAATAAAGCCAATCTGACCAAAAAGGTGAATTTTCTCATGTTGGAGCCATAGCCTTGTATACATAGCAGTTTTGAACGTCATATTTAACGTTTGCTACCAGTGTGGTCTCTCATTTTTAAGAATCTAGCAACATTCGGATTGCAACTTTTTTCCATTCGCAGCTTTGTAGACCTCTCTCATGTCACTCCAAAAGAGCCTTTATTTTGTTGTTGGGGGCTTTAAGTTTTTTCAGTCACTCCACATGTCACAAATTTTCAAACAGGGCAATTGTTTAGTCACCTGCCTCTGGGCTGCCTCATGGGCCTTCAGTTACCTGCTTTAGTGAGGGTACCACACCGAGCTCACATAGTCAAGATGGTTCCTGACCAGTACCTTGTATGGCATGAATGCTTCCTCAGTTAGATGGATAGAAAATCCCTACAGAACACAACACTAAATCTCCACATGAAATCCACCATTAAAGGCCCTTTTGAAGTTCTTTCTCCACTGTCCACACCAACTTGTGAAGGTTGAAGAACTGGTTTCAATGGGATATCTAAGCTAAATTTGTGAAATGCAGTTGCACTTCCACTTGCCAGATTTCCTGCAGTGGAAGATAGTAACAAGAAATGTTTCATTCTCATTAACTGAATTGTAAAATATTGTTGTATTTCATGCATAAAATAAAAATTAGGGAGAAATAACTTACCATGAACACAGAAAAAGGCATTGCATTTAGTAATAATACAATCGTGATATTGGGGTTCATTGAAAAATTAAGTAAGTTCAAAAGATTGGGCCCTTAGACCAGCTTTCCTGAAGATGCTAGAGTTATGGGAAAAAGTAATCTGTAGTCTCTAAACACAAAAAAACTGTTTAAAAAAAAAGGAAAAAGAAGAAGTAATAATGTCTGAAAATCTGGATTGAAAAGGAAGAAATCTCATGCAACAAAAAAAAACAACCCCATACCTGACATCTATACAACAGTCAAAAAGGCATCTTCTGACAAATAACAACACCAAGCAGAAAAATATTTCCAGGGTCTCTTCGACTTGAAAAGGATCACAACCCAAGATGAATGGTTGCACGTGAATCTGAGTTTGAGATAAGCATGTGTAACTGTCACCTGCATAGCCTATCAATAAGAGTTCCCTATTTTCTATACATCAATAAAAAAAAAAACATATAGCCTATTATTTTATTATAAATTTCAATTTCCTGCATAGTTCAAATCCAACATCTCTTAAAGCAAGAATTACGTAAGAACATAACAGACCTTCAAAGTGAGCAAACAGTTGACACAGCAAAGAATTACGAGAAAATGACTACCATTCACTAGAGCTGATATTTAGTGGGAAATCAAGCTTCTTACAGCTATCAAACAAGGGACACAGAGAAATTATTAACCTTTTAAGGGGTATTGTTCACTAGGCACTAAGTGTATTATTTTAGGAGTAGGTAGTTGGCATTTCAGAAAATTTTCAAAATTCTGACAAATTGCCACTGCTTAGCAGATCAATGTTGTGATCATTAATGCCGACAATGAAGTACCTTTTAAGGAGAAACCTAAATGAAAGAAGATTTGTTTGTAAATGGTACATTGCATCACAGGGTTCACCATGACGTGCCCTGGCCGTTAATTGATGTATATTCTACACTCTAAAATAAATATCAAAAGCCTTTATATTATAGAAGGCTGATATAATACATACTGAAGTTTCCCTGGAGCTGGAAATAGAGTTGATAAGACAATCAGCAAGTACAGATTAAAGTTGAATGCATGGATTGGTCATGGCATCTATGATTTCCAGTTTTGATTTGGAAGATTTCAACTTCCCGATTGCAACTGACCATTCTATGGTCTGACTTAGCCACAAAAACTGCTGAATAGATTTTAAGTTCCTGACAGTGTGAAGTCATGTAGATAATCACGAGTTCACTACCTATTCGCCTCATACTTGTTCAGATGATGGTTGTCATTAGTAACTACTGACACAGTATGCTATGTCAGCAATGATGGAAGAATGCGAAAAAAATGGACTTTGATCATGCACGGCGTCACAGAAGTGATACTTTAGTTTCAGAGACCAGCGGCGTATTTTTCTAGATTTCAGTTTCACATTTTTTATCACAGGTTACAGTATTTAATCAGGCCAGATATACATTGGATTCATTAAATGGGTTGAAATGCTTTCTTATTAGATTTGCAAGTCATTCATATTCATACTGACATCAATCAATGCCTATAGGCTAATTATGGGGTGCTTGCCACTGCCTTAGCCACCATGTTTTAGCAATACATGGAAAATTATGTTGCGTATTTGTATTAAAACTGATCTTTCTCTGTAATTGAAATAAATCTGTCTCTAAACGCCAGTCCATATATGATAAGAAGTACTTATGCCATCATTATTCATGTCACAATTTTTTATCACGGTGTCTGTAAAGCATACCTTTGTCTTTTCATTCCAAAGCAGAACATTCAATTCCATTCCACATTAATGTTTTATATCTTTTTTTACCATTCTTATTAAGTCACAACTTTCAAGAAGATGAACCTCACAAAATGTTAAGAAGAATTTTTGAGTCCATTATGCCACCATGCAGGAGAGTGACATTTCCAGTTTCAGTGTTACTTTGTCACATTTCCATATTATCTGTCATGTGTCAAAGACAGGATGATATAATATTTCATGTCTTAAGAATACCTGCAACTAGCAATACACAAGGTAAGTGAGCAATATTTCAGTCCCAAGACAGATAACATTCATGTGATTATGTTGTTGCATGCATTAATCTTGTAATCATAAAATGTTTACATTCGTTGTCTACCACAGGATGATGGATGGCATAATACGGTAATGTCAGGGTAGAAATCTCTTTTTGGATGAGAGCAACACACAATTATCTACTTTGTTCGAAATACATTTTCACCCTTTTGGCACAATAGAAGTTTGTAGATGTTTTGTTTTTGATCAACTGACCTAAAACGTTCACAAAAGTTGTTGTTGAGGTCAACAGAAATATCAATGACCCATGACACCCTCATGCAAAGAAAGCTAACAGTAGACAACGCAGAGTAGAATGAATGATCTAGTCAGCCATTCAGTTGATAACAATCATAGGAAAAATGAAGGGATATAAAGAGGTTTAAGATGCAAAAGGGATAAAACTGGATGTTATGGGATTTTTTGATTCACGAGTGAGTTTCCAATATCACTGCTCCATATTTATGAAAATTGCAAGCAGTGATGAAGACCATATTCAGACATTCTGATTTAGATATACTCTATTTTTTTTATGAGCAACAATTCAGAGCAAGTGAGATTGTAGCACCAGAGATGAAAAACGGCATACAGGCAGAGTAGGCACAGAGAAGAAATCACAGCTTTTTCAGAAAGTGAAAGGAAATTCAGAATGAATACCACAAGGGACTTTCTTTATCAATAGCATATAGACTTATGTAACTTCTTACAGACTTCACCATTTCATATTCCTTAAAATTCTCCTTAAAATTCACATTTCAAATGCACCAATTCAAATCTGCGTTGGACAGGTCACATATGGCCTCGTACAGGGATTTAAGAGGACTTTGAGAACATGATCTTGCTAGATTGAATGGTACAGTCAGAAGAAATGTGACACAAGGTAGGTCATTTTGCCACAAAATATCAAACGATGAAGTGTGCAACTGGCTACATATCCAAAAGAATTTAGTTAGAGGAATACGAACCAGGAAATTGCAATATTTCAGATGCATGAAAAGAATGAAAACCTAATAAAACACCAGAGAAATATGGAATTTCTTTATCAATAGAATATAGACTTATGTAACATCTTGCAGACTTCACCATTTCATATTTTTATTATTTTTCCTTAAAATTCACATTTCAAATGCACCAATTCAAATCTGCGTTGGATAGGTCTCATATGGCCGTATAAATGGACTTTGAGAACATGATCTTGCTAGATTGAATGGTACAGTCAGATGAAATGTGAAAAAAGGTAAGTCATTTTGCCACAAAATATCAAACGATGAAGTGTGCAACCGGCCACATATTCAACAGAATTTAGTTAGAGCAATACGAATCAGGAAATTGAAATATTTCAGATGCATGAAAGGAATGAAAACCAAATACAAACACCAGAGAAATAATTATGAAAAGCAAAATAGGAAATGTGAATGACGACATGAAAGTGTAAGACAACATTAAGGAAAAGTATGTAAAACAAGACACCAGGGAAGAAACCACAACTTTTACGCACACATATACATAATATAGATTGATTGTGGAATATGTACGGTACATCCCATGCCAATGACTTATTCTTGTGTCATGGATCGTCATGGGAGTGACATTACAGAGCAACGCTCAATGACTACCTTTCCCCAGCAGTAGGTCAGCTTTCACCCACAACTTAACTTGTTCGCCGGCACCTGTACTTTGATATGGTCAACCAGATGCCAAAGGTGTGATGGGATCAGGGTAAGGCAGTTAGATCTACTTTGAGCATCAGATCTTTCATTGCAATTGTGACCAATGTGAGCAGTATGTGCTTCTGGGGACCATGAGACACCAATGGCTTAACTAGATGAGCTTTATTGCATGTGAAATCTTTTTTATTCTTATTGTCTTGATAGATCTACCTTGTGTGTTACATAAATCACTATGTAAAAGTTTCTTTTTCTTTGTCTCTGTATCTTTTAACCAATCCAATGTTGACATGTAGATGAACGTCATCTGCCACTTCCCACCTCCACCCATCTGGACAAAGTCTTATGTACATGTATTAAGTACAAGTAAGAGAAGGCTTGTAAAATTCTCTTACCTCTCCATCCTCATCTTTTCTAATCGACCCTTGCATCAGATGAGATAAGACTCAGAGGCTGTAGTCGGATTAGATTTTTGGCTTGAAAGACA
Source organism: Goniobranchus fidelis (assembly GCA_028565935.1). Classification (NCBI taxonomy): domain Eukaryota; kingdom Metazoa; phylum Mollusca; class Gastropoda; order Nudibranchia; family Chromodorididae; genus Goniobranchus; species Goniobranchus fidelis. Next base: position 10,726 of record JAOWAZ010267662.1, read on the forward strand.
TGAGAATTGGTTGTTACCTCTTGCGTGGAACTGTCCACTTTGAGTCCTATACCTTTGTTTGAACGTACATACCCATTCATATGATAGAATGTCAACATACTCATCATAAACTAGCATAACATCGTGATTTTAATGGTTAGGTCACTGATAGAACTGGTTCCTTGTTCCAATTAGATCCACCTCTCATAATCTGAAGGACAAATTCTTCTCATCATTCAAATGGACCACGACACTACGTGAAAGATTAAAGATTCAAGAATTATAATGCATAACATAGGCTCCAAAGAAGGAAATGATAAGACTAAATAATCAGGAAACGATAAGAGAGCATAATAATACTGACATGACATAATAAAACTTGAATTGGGTAAATTTCAGGATATAAAATATATCAAATATTAATTTGAGAATACTTATTATTTTTTAAAATAATATGTTATAGTTTAAATATAAATACAGTCAAATATTTTATAATGTCACAGATTGTTACTTAAGTTACAAATTTACAATTTAGACCACACATTTGCTACAGGGATGCTATACAGTGACTTTTATATAGGAAAAATTCTGTCACAGCTGTATTGTGCTCACATAACTGAGACATGCAGCCTTGATGTATCATGATGCTAAGCGGCCTGGAGAAGGGTATCAAAATCAAAATTACACCCTCAAGATCTGTGAGATCCTCAAATAAAGTCCAATCCCCACAACGCAAAAGAACGATTTCATAACTGACAACACATATTATGGGATTGCTGTGTAATCTCAAGGCGAATTTCTTTTATGTTAAGTGGTGCTGATACAATGCTGAGTGCCAGCAGCTGTAGGTAGAGCATTGGTTTCCTCATAACTACGCATTGTGTTGAATGGCCAGTGTCAAACTAAACGATGATTGGCGGCAGATTTTCTAATCAGTGGTTGCACTGCAAACACACCGATACCACCAGTCATGAAGCTCTCCATTCTATGACAAGCCTTATCAAAGCATACAAGTAACACAATCAAGATCACACTTGTTGAGACTAAATGACCACCTAACTCGGACATGGGCAGTTTTTGCTCTTTACCTTGTTTCTGGCGTTGTGGTGATTAAGGAATGATGGGGATTTACTATTGAGCATTTTTTTTAGTTGCATTTGTGGCTGCAT
>JAOWAZ010268773.1:0-11859 GCA_028565935.1 Goniobranchus fidelis
GATTCTAAGGGACAGCACAAAATAGAACCATTTGTCAACAAGCTTCTGACAAAGTTTCAACAAGTTTCCTACCCGTTTGAAGGACTCAGCATTGACGAAATGGTAGTCTGGTTTCAAGGACGCTTCAGTTCAAAGCAAATCAACCCATCCAAGCCTGAAAAGTATCATATCAAGACGTACGGCTTGTGTGATAGTAGAACAGGCTATGTTTATAATATTCTACAATATTTTGGTGCCAACACACAATATGCAGAACCGTCAGAGACAGAAGAAAGCCATGCGGCGAAAGTGTTTGACATGTTGAAGTGTCTGCATAAAGCACCGCGGATCATTTTTTTCCACGCAACTTCACAAGTTGATGCCATATGCACTATACGGAGAGACAAAAAGTCACATAAATCATGCATTGAAGTCTCTACAAAGACATCATCAGAGCTTATCACTCTTTTTGAGGGGCAACAACGGATAGATAAGTAAAAAATAATTGACTCGTATAACAGATTCATGAACGGCTGCGACCATGCAGACCAGATGATACCGTACTACAGCAACCAGCTTTTCTTTTGGATATTTGAGATTACTCAAATAAACTCTCATATTATCCACACCTTACTGCAGGGGGACAAAAAAAAGATATCCCTGGAATGTTACAAAAGAAAGCTCATAGCATCTCTCATAACTGAAGCTATAGCCCGAGGATAGTCTGCGAAGAGGAACACAAAGTTTGGAAAGAGACCGAGGGGGGATGAAATGGATAAAGTTACAGGACTCCATCTTGTAGAATACTCAGGCAAAGACAGGGACTATGTCCATTGCAGTACCAAACAGAAGAGGAAGCATACAACATATGTTTGCGGTGGATGCGCTTTCCGACCTCATCTTTGTCTGAGGACATGTTTCCAGATTTCCACCTTCAGAACCTCAAATAAAGTAACTGAAGTGTTATAAACCTTTTCTTATAATCTTATAAGATATTAGAAGTAAATAAGATGCCTGATACCTATTGGAAAGAGATGATAATGGGAGCTTGGTTGCTATTCATTCTTGCCATTTCTTTTTCTGATTTGCCAGTTTCAGCATCCTGCATCAAAGTTTGAAAAACTGTTTTTGTGTTGTAAATATTTGTGAAACATATAAATATACTAATCTACCAATATACTAAACAGTACAAAAACAATTGAACATTACAAAAATATATATTTCATTTGGATTATTACACCATGAAAGTATGTGGAGACCTGGTAAGTTGAAATTTTGTTTAGATAATTATTTAACAATTTACAAACAATTTTTTGTTTCAAATGCCATCAAAATCAAAACACAGACATACAGAATCATGATATTCACATTCTACAATAAATAAGCTTTCCAATGATGTATAACATGATATAGTACAAATCTATAACAGGTTAATAATCTTTAAAAAATGAACCCCCTCCCAATGTGTCTTGTACCACTTTGTTCAACTCTGGTCCAGAGCCAAAAATTTTCTGGTAGCCAATCATTAATTTCAACAGCATAGAATGGTCTGGTTCTTTTTAACTATATAATCTAAGGTGTTGCGGCATGGTCAATTTCAAGTCATAAAGCATGATTCGGTTACTTTCACCTCCAACTGACATGATTTTATAACCAAAACCACCTTAGCCATGATGCAGGCCTCTTCTTGCACCTGTTAATTGTCTAATAGGCAGACAATGCCAGCCTTGCGAACGCACATGTAGTCACACCAACCATCGGAGGCAGACTCACCCAGCAAGCCCCGCCATTCATGTGTGACTACCTAGTGAGTGCTTATTAGGCCTACAAAGACCTATGGTCCCTGTGGTCAAAATCAGTCGCTCTTCTCAGGAACACATACACCTACACACACAAACACACACACACAGTCACACCAACCAAGGGGAAACTCTGCCCCGCACACCCCCTCCTAATAAATGTCTCTCTATACTGGCCGCTTCTGTTACGCCCTATCACTATCAATACTAATCAACAGAGAACGTAATCAAAGACTGCGTATGTGTATAGGCAAAGGAGATGAGTAGCCTACTGGGCATGCCATGGATAGGCCTAGTGTGTCAGCATAGGCTCTTGCTATCATATAATTTAGACTGATTGAAAGGCTTGAACTGACAATTGGTTTTAATAGGATTTTCAAAGATTTTAACCCCTCCATAATGGCAAGCAGAAATACAAACAATGCTCTGGACATGGAAAGTAAAAGAAAATTGTTGCAGGACGTTGACTCCACAACAATGAATAAAACTTGCAGCGCTTCAAAATGTGGTGTGCATAAAAGCACAAATTCAAAAATTTTGAAAAATCGGCACCAGATCGAGATGTGTGACTCCTTTCAATCGACAAGAAAACGACAGCAGACAGCTAAAGCTGAGGATGTGGACGAAGCACTGTATCGATGGTTTAAACAAACCCGTGCAATGTGTGCTCCAGTCTCTGGCCCGATTCAAATGGAGATAGCAAAAAATAAGATGGCTTTGGAGAAAGGCATCGACTTCACTGCGAACACCGGTTGGCTTTATAGATTCAAGAAGTGACGAGGAATTATCCTAAGAAATGTCTGTGGAGAAGCACTTTCTGTGAATACGTCTCAGACAGATGTTGGCTTAAAAATACGCTTCCAAAATTCTTGAGGGATTTGGACCAAATGATAGTTTCAACGCTGACGAAACTGCCTTATTCTTCAAATGCCTTCCAGAACCCTTTCATTTATGGGTAAAATGTGTAAAGGCGGAAAGATGGCCAAGCAGCGCCTGACAGTTTTGGTTGCAGCCAACATGAGTGGCCCTGAAAAGCTATCTTATATGGGCCTTTTTCACAAAAAGTGACATTTCTCTGTCTGAGACCTGTTGACCCTTATAGAGCAAAAGCAAACAGAACAATCACATTATGAGTCATATCTTGTTAAAGGTCTATTCTTTCCTGATCTTAAAATGACTTAGTTATTTCAAAATAATCACCAATGTAGATTTTGTGGGCTTTCAAATAGGACAAGGGGTACGAAAATAGCCTGTCCCTGACTATTTTTTTTACTCAGTTCAGCTTGTGTGTTACCGTGGAAAATTGTTTAAAAATGATATGGGCAGTGTTTTGTGTTCTTCATTCATATTTCTCATAAAGTACAAAAGAAAAAAAGTTTTTTGTTTGGGTGATTTAATATCTAGAGAACAAAACATTTTTGTCCCTTGAAATCATGTCCTCTCTGTTACGCACAGAGAAATTGAACCATAATTTATCCCATCCAACTTTTTAGTCAAGAACTCTTTTAGTTTTGGAGAGCACTTTGACTGGAGACAACAAAGGTTGAAGAAGGCTGGAGGATCTTCCTTTGAAAAGGGTTTACAAGACGAATAAAAGTGGACAAAAGGTAAGAGAAAAGCATAAAGTCCTCTCTGTTACGCAAGCCCTTTAAACAAGTTAATGAAATTGATTGATTAAATGCCTTTACAGTATTGTAAAGGAGAATGCCCTGTATTATTGTGTGCAAAAAAGATTTGCATAGGTGCCATGTGTTTAGAGTAGAAGTGAATAGCAATGACAATTTTCCTCTCTGTTACGTTCCTCTCTGTTACGTTTGTGCTTCGTAACAGAGAGGACAAGCTTGTAACAGAGGGGACATAATAATGGGAAGGGTTCAAACTAGATTTAGATCTTAATTCTAGATTCTAGATCTTGATCAAGAACATGGATAGGCCTATCTACTTGTTGTAGATCTAGATCTAGATCTAGATAAAGGCCTAGATCTAGATCTAGATATATAGTCGGAAAATGTTAAGACTGACTCCACATCGCTGCACACCCCCCCCCCCCACACACACACACACACACTTCCCTAGCTTTATCTTAAATGCCCAGATCTACTCACGAAACAGCAACCTTACATGAATTGAATGATGATTATAGATCTAGATCTAGATTAGAGTTTGTATAGACTAGCTTCAGCCTGATGTTCATTTTTCTCCCCCTAGGCCTTGGAAATCTGAAGCAAAGTCACATGTGTCCCACTCTACCGATTTGACAAGATGAATAAACCCCCTGTCAACTCATCTCCTGGACCTGCGGTAAGGTTTTTAACAGATTAAATGTTGTCTGTTACATTCATTGTATCCTCCTGAACATCCAAATTGACTGTGGGGGGTCTCCGTGGCGCAGTGGATAGAGAGCATTCGCCTCAGGTGATGAAAGTCCGCAGTTCGAATCCCCGCTCCAATTCAGCCCAGATATTATTCAGAGAGTTTTCAAGGCTCTCTGATCCCCGCTCATGTGGAGTCATTGTTCTATCGGAGGTGGATGTTAAAATTGGAGGTACTGCCTGTTAAATAACCTTTTAGTGTTATACAGGCTTTAAACTTCAACTCAACAAACCTATTTATCATATTGTCACTCATTTGGGAACATCAGGAGATTTGAAGTATAAAAATGAGAAAAGGTGGGACATGCTGGCACCAAGAATTCTAAACCTTTTCACCCTATCGGGTGAAAAAAAAATCTTACAGCACACCCCTTTACTTGTAATGTTAGTGTCTTAATAACAGAGACAAACAACCAGTCGAATGGAACCCTGTGGCACCCCGAGACGTCTCGCGGCACCCCTAGGGTGCTGCAGTGCATGGGTTGAGAAACCTTGCCTGTGCCTAAGACGCTTATTCAAAATCTGCAGCTCCTAATCTTAGTATTAATCTTTTGGTCTTAGGCCAGATTGAGAATGAATTTTAAGCAATGTATGTTTATGTTTGAGTTATCCATAATTGTCTGAATTGTGTTATATCCAGAACACTGCATTGTCTCATTACAGGTGACGTCCAAGTCCACGGCCAAATCTGCTAAAGAGAGGATGCGGGAGTACCGTCAAAGACTGAGACAAGACAAAGAAGCATATGAAGCAGTGAAGAAGAAGGACAGAGAGAGCAAGAAAGCAGCTTACACGCCAGTTGCTGAGCTGTCTGGCAGAGCACACAGGGCTGTAAAGAAAAGATGGAAAGAAGGCAAAAGAAAGAGAAGGGCAGCAAAACAAGAGACGGAGACACAAGCGACACAGACACCACAAACAACTGAGATACAACGGACACCCAAATCTTCAACACAGACATTTGAGCTCAGTAGACAAAAAGTACAGTCATTGTTGAAAAAGGAGCAGGAAAGGAAGGACCTTCTCCTTGATATTGAGATTCTTAAAAACAAAGTTAAAAGTGAAGAAAAGAAAGTTGAGATGTATAAAAAGCGCTGCAGTAGATTATCTGGGGAAAAATCAGTCGACACACCTCAGAAAAAAATGAGCAAAGTCCTGAAGGAAAAGAAAGAGCACCGCCGTGTTAGATCCAAAGGTGTGAAAAGACAAATAATCTACCATTTTGCCCTTCTCAAACAATTGAAGTGTCTAAACAAAGAAAAGAAAAAGACACTTGTCTCTGTATGTCATGGGGAGATATTGAGGAAATACAAACTGGCAACTGTATTTAGAAATGACATAGGCTTGTATGGAAAGAAGAATACAGCTAAGAAAAAAACTGAACATCCTTTTGCTCAAAGAATTAGAGACTTCTTTCTCAGAATAGATGTTTCAAAAATTGTTGCTGGCAAAAAGAATGTTGTCAGAAAATGCAAACTTGTCAAACAACGCAGAAATCTAACTGACACCTTGACAAATCTTTTCCTCAAATTTAAATCTGAGAACCCTGGCTGCAAAGTGAGTTTCGCCACTTTTTGGCGCTATAAGCCCTTCTGGGTAGGTCAGCCACAAAAAAATGATAGAGACACTTGCCAATGCAAATATTGTGAGAACATGAAATGCTTTGCCTTTGCCATGTATAAGCTGGGTGCCATACAAACTAGCAGAGTGAATGTACTTGTTCATCAAAGGGTCTGTTCTGTAAACAACAAAAAATGTATGTTTAGTGACTGTCCTGAGTGTGAACACAAAGCTTTGCCTAAAGTGCTTCATGTCAATCCAGATGAGCCTTGCTCTTGGAATGAGTGGAAAACTGTTACTGAAGAGAGAGAACTAAAAAGTGGCATAAAGAAAAAGATCACATTGACTAAGAGGGTGAATGAATCAGGTGTTTTTGCAGATTTGGAAAAGCTTTTTTATTCTGAATTGAGCAAATTTAAGAAACACTTCTTCATCATGAAGACTCAATATGACCATTATTCTCATGTCAAATCAAATCTGAGTCAGAGAGAAGTTCTGATTCATGTTGACTTTGCTGAAAACTATGTGGGCAAGTATAATAATCAACTTCAGAGTGTACATTTTGGAGCCTCTCAGCCACAAATTAGCTTGCACACTGGCTATTTCCAAACATCATCTGTTTTAAAATCATTTTGTGGCATATCAGATTCAATGGAACACTCTCCTGAATCTATTTGGGCCTACCTCACTCCAGCTTTGACTAAGATCCGGTCAGAATATCCTTTAATCACAACCATTCACTTTTTTAGTGATGGCCCCACTCAGCAATATAGACAAAAAAAAATTTTTATCTATTCTGCACAGAAATTTTCAAGAGAGGGTTCCAACTTGGCTATTGGAACTTCTTTGCTCCCGGCCATGGAAAGGGCATACCAGATGGGATTGGGGCGGCCATGAAAAGGCAAGCAGATTTAAGGGTGAAATGTGGGGGCAATATTATGTCATCCAAAGAGTTTATTTCTGAACTCTCAAAGAGTGAATCAAAAGTAATGCTTTATGAAGTGAAGGAGAAGTCATTTTGCACAGTACCGGTAGATGCCTGCAAGCCAGTAAAAGATACTATGTCACTGCAACAGATTCTGTGTCATAAGAAAGGTTCCTTGTTGTATAGAGAGACAAGCTGTACATGCTCTCCTGCTTCACCTCATAAAGACCATGGCTTTAAGAGTCACTCGTTTGAAAAAGCAAAGACATCCAATCTCAGCTCTACAGTGAATTTTGAAGACATTGAGGCAGATTGCTCCGATGGATCTTTCTTCAATGCACCGGAATTGAATGATCTCTCTGAGCACTCTGCAACAATGACCTCTCTATCTGACATTTCAGATGGCTCTATCTTCAAAAAGGTTTCAAACTGCAAATCTTTTGCAGAGCTGTACCATGAATGTGAAAGCCTGTTTTTGAAGGATCTTTATGGATCCAAGAGGTCTGTAGTAGGAAGCAAATTGCCTGTCGATCTGGTTTCCAGGAAATTGTTGCCAAAAGATTTAGCCTTGCATACTCAAAAAAGCCATTTTCCTGTCAGGGTGAGAGCAGATGGAAACTGTTTGCCAGCTTGCGGCGCAGTGTTTGCCTTTGGCAAAGATGTCAAACCTGAGTTAATGCGGCTGCACATTGTACATGAATTAGTGATTCACCATGAGTATTATCTGTGTGAAGAAAAACCTCTTGAATTGTTAAAGTCATTTGCCATGTACTCAGACTTCTTCATACCTGGTCAAAACTTGTCTTTTGAAAGTATCAAAGATCTGTACAAGAAAGAGGTCAAGGCCATATGTGAGAACAAGAGTTTCATGGGCATTTGGCAAATGTTTGCACTTTCTTCTGTGTTAAAGATGCCAATCAGAAGTGTTTACCCTGATAAGGGAAATCCCATTGTGCGAAAGCATCTGAATAGAAGAATCGTCCCAAGAGTTCAGGTTTCAGAGTGTGAAGCCTTGATTATGTGGACATCGACAAGGCATCATGTTAGCTCCATGTCTGATCTGTATTGGATCCCAAATCATTTTGTACCAGTGCTGCAGTTTTCTCACTGTTAGTGGGCCTTACCATGTCTAAAATCAAGGACATCTCAATTGATTACCACCAGGGTTTATTGCACAAGAGTTCATTTCCTTTCACCATGCCTTATTTGCATTGGATCCCAAATTAATTTTACCAGTGTTGCAGTTTTGTCACTGTTGTTATTAAGCCCTACTATGTCTAAAGTCAAAGACTCAAGTAGGACGTTCCCTGAATTTCTAAGCACCAGAGCATATTGCACACAACTTAATCACATCTATGTTCTCACCTGTGTCGTTCTGATTCATTTTTTCAGAAATCATGTTGCATTTGTATCACCACTTAACATGATTTTGTACACAAAACCTTTAACTCTATGTATTGATGATTTATCAGATGTTTGCTTTGAATTCTACACAACCATTCATCATTTGAAACGTATGGTCCTACTTAACGTTATGGTTCTCATCATGCAGTTTCACGTCCAACAAAAGATAATGCCACCCTTGTAACATGGCGTTTAGTAGACTCAAAACATGTAAATACTTGTAGTTGATACATTGTTTCATATATGCACGCTTAATGTTTTTGTTACAGTGTCAATCAAATCATATTGAAACGCTTTATGCTCCTTGAATTTTTTGTCCTCTCTGTTACGGGCATTTTCCTCTCTGTTACAATTTTTTCCCCTCTGTTACGCAATAACAAATTGTTAATAAAAGTATTAAAAGATTGCTTTTGCTAGTAAGGTCTTTGATTTTAAGTTTACACAAACCCTGGACTGTATTGAGTATTGTCAAATATTTTCCTTATTAATTGCTTTCATTTTGTGAGTTTGAGAGGAATAGAAAGTCAGTAAGAAAACACACTCAGCTGTCACATTATGTTTTGGTGACTAACAAATTGAATATGAATGGGAATTATCAACTTTTTCACTCACTGCAGTATTGTCTATACCCTTTTTAACCATTACACTTGAATCTGTGGCATTCTGGACAGTAGTGGATTTTACACGATTTTTTTGTTTAAAACGTAACAGAGAGGACATTTTTCTTTCATTTCTCAAGTTCAAGGTCACTTGAAAATCGAACAAAAGCTCATTAAGCTTTACTATTTTAGGAATTGATATTTCAAAGTGTTTTCTGTGTTCTATGCCATTGTTGGGCAATTCTGATCAAAATAAAAATTTGAAATTCAGACTTTGTGTTTTTTCACTTTTTGTGAAAAAGGCCCATATATATGTCATCTGCCATTCTCAAAACCCTCATTGTTTCAAAAAGATCTAAAAAACTTAAAACAGATTAAGATGCAAACAAAAGAGCATGTTTGACATCTCATCTTTATGAAAAGTGAATTCTGAAAATGGATCGTTGCTTCGCCGCGCAAGGCCGCAAAGATCATTGACAACTGTCCGGCACATCCCCCCATAAAAGGGTTGAAAGCAATCTCTCTGATTTTCTTACCCATTAACACAACAAGCACATTACAGCCATGTGACCAAAGGATCATTCAGTCACTTAAGCGCCATTACAGAAATTGCGTACTTCGCCAAAATCTCTCTCATACCAAAACAGAGAGAGCCATTTCTGCTGATTCGTCCACAATAGTAAAGTCTGACTTTATAAAAAGCTTAAACTCTCAGTGCTGGATGCCCTATACATGATTAGGACAGCATGGGGCAAAGTGACCAATGAAGTCATTGCAAGCTGTTTTTGTCATGCAGGCTTTGTGATGTCACAACACTGCCCTAACGAAGATCATTAAAATCAAATGCAAGAAAATACGGAAACAAATTTGGAGACAACGCACACTGATATTGGCAATCTGTTTGATAGGCTTAAGGACATTGTGCCAGTTGAAACACCAGCTGCAGCTTTTTGTGTGGTAGGTAACAACATTGAAACATGCGAGGAAGCAACTGCCGATAGCATAGCTAATGACTTAACCCTTAAATAACCGTATCGCCCCAGATCGCCCGTGATAGTAAACGACCGTATCGCCCGGGATCGCCCAAGACTAGTAAACAAACGTACAGTGTAAGAATCGTCGTTTTACACGCTATTTTTACCAAAATCGGAAGTCGTGTGTATAGCCGTTAGATACACGACGGATTGAAGTCTATTTTCCCGTTTACCGTTCATTTCTACCTTGTTTACTTCCGTTGCTACGATTTTCCAGTTCTACGGAAAAAATATGGCTTTCAACTTCATAAACTCGTTGCTTGACACCACTACAACTCGAAATGAGAACGAAAATGATGAGATTGAAGACAGTAGCGGCAGTGACAGCGATATAGAGTGTGACGAAGCACCCGATAACGTTGAGCCTGTGCCTAGGACCTTCGATAGTGCAGGTCTACCGGGTGAAATTACCAATGATGAAGAGGAAAACGAAAATGAAAGTAGGCCTGACGACGGTAACACTTGGAGTTCAACACTGAGTGATGTTGTTGTTGATATTTTCACCCAAAGAACAGGCCCTGCTGTGCCACTTACATATAAAAGTGAGCCCTCTGAGTTCTTTGATTTGTTTTTGGGCCCTTCCTTCTTTGAATCATGTGCTAGGCAGACAAAGCTTTACGCGTCTCTCAAAGGGAATGCAGAACTTCGCGTCACTCCAGATGACATGAGGACATTTTTTTACTGTAACATTATGTTTGGCATTCATGTTCTCCCTAACCTATATAACTACTGGTCTTCAGACCCCCTTCTTAGGGTGAGTGCTATTGCTGATGTCATCAGCCGCAACCGCTACTTGGAACTATCGCGATACTTTCATTTGAACGACAATTCAACGTACATTCCTAAAGGCACGGAGGGTCATGAGCCCATGCACAAAGTGTTGCCAATGAGTGAATTGGTGAAAGATGCCTGCACAAAGTATTTCAGACCTGGAATAGCCATAAGTATTGACGAGGCCATGATTCCTTTTAAAGGAAGGCTTTCTTTTAAACAGTACATAAAAGGGAAGCCCTGCCCATGGGGGGTGAAAGTGTGGTGCCTCGCGGACTCGGCTACAGGTTACCTTATCAATTTTTATTTCTACACTGGGAAGGAGGAGGGCCTTACCATGCCCAATGGCCTTGGATACTCTGTTGTCTGGTCCTTGGCACAACATTTTCTCCATAAATTTCACCACCTTTATTTTGACAACTTTTTTAGTTCCGTCAGACTTGCTCAAGACCTCCTGGATCACGAAACCTACTCGTGTGCCACCGTCAGACGCAACCGAAAAGGATGGCCAGCTGACCTGAAGACAACAAAGATTCCACCAGGAACAGTGAAATTCAGGCAGTGTGGAAACATGGTTGCAGTTCTCTGGCACGACAAAAGGGAGATTGCCATTCTTTCTACGAATTCGTCTCCGCGGACCGAGGACGTGACGCGGAACTTGAAAGGCACAGCTGGCGTGACTAAAGCTGTTCCTCTCCCTGTTCTCGCCTACAACAACAACATGGGAGGGGTAGATTTAAATGACCAGCTGAGGTCATACTACCCATGTGGGCGCAAAAGCTTTAAATGGTGGAGATGCTGTGTGTGGTACCTCCTCGAGGTATCAATCATCAACGCATACCTGCTTTACAAGAACATGCCTCGTCCCCCGCAAGCAAGAGTCCTGACACACCTACAATTCCAGCTTGCCATAGCCAGACATCTCTTGAAGCCTCTCCGTAAGCGCCGTGCCACAGAAACCCCATCAGTGGCTTCCATTGCCTCTCCACTCTCTCGGCAACACACACGAGTTAAGCTTCCCGGAAGGAAAAAACAGTGCTATGAATGTCGTCTTGCTGATGTTAAAACAACCACTGGCAGACGACCTGAGACAACATTTGGGTGCCCTGTTTGCAACGTGCATCTTTGTGATGAACTGTGCTACAATAAATTCCATGAAAAACTCAATTAAAAACTCTCCACTGTCTTCAGAAGAAAACCAATAACGAGAATTCGGAGAAAATTTTCAATTTTTTGACTTTACAATTTTTTTTCTGTCAAAAGACAAATTTTAATTCATTAATGTTTGGTATCAAATGAAAGAGGACTCATTTGGCTTTTTTTTAATGATTTTTAATTGGCAATTAAATGAATAGTTGATTTTATGTGAATTTTCAAAGTTATTGTGGTCAAAAGTAATTTGGAGTTATTTCCCTTGGG
>JAOWAZ010269881.1:0-11848 GCA_028565935.1 Goniobranchus fidelis
CCCCCCCCCCACATTTCAAAAAAAAAAAAAAAAAAAAAAAAAGAAAAAAATTAATGATAACACGGAATTGTCACTGCACGTTGACATGGATGAAATGAAATTCAAACCCAATACGTGGTGGTTCAAGGCTCGCACTTTCATACACAAACGAGATCATTTAGCCACTACCTGATGTGAAAAACTCTGCTTGTGCATTCTTGCTGTTTTGACATCAAAGGGCCTGCGGCCAGGTGTATAATGTTTACTAGTACTATAGTATATGATCAAACCAGTCGATAGGTGTCTCGTGAAGGGCCCATTGTGGTTTATTGAAAGCCTTTTATATTTTCTTCGATTATGTTTTCTACGTAACCACCATAGAAAAATTAATATTTGTTTTATAGTCTACCACGTTGCTGATATTGACACGTCGTATGAGCTTTCTGTTAGACTATTGACCAAAGTCATTCGGCAAATAACTTTTTTTCGTTGAATGGAAAGGTGATATTTGAAAATGCGACTCATAGATCAGGTTCGAACCTATATAAGTGTCATGCAATATCATAGGGTTTTAAAGGATAGGCTGGGTCGCCAAACAGAAAGTATGGAAGTACAACGTGAGAACTTGGCAATGGTAGTGCAGTTCTCGGGAGTTGGATGGTATTTGCAAGTAAAACACGCTTGATCTGTGACCTTGAGAATATTCCGCAGTCACTCTCTTTGCCATAGGCTCCCACTTCAACTGCAACTGAATCAGCAACCCCAGTAGTACAATAGTGAAAAAAAGCTTTTGTAATTGAAACAATTTGAACCAGAGTTAGCAGGGGCTCTTATGCGAATGTGTTTACCATCAACTGCTCCAGTGACATTGGGGAAGTGCATTTCGTTTGAAACTTTTCTGTAACCCTCACCCCAACTCCTGGGTGACTGGTCACCCATTGTGGTATTCAAAATTAGATTTTGTTAACACTATAACACTATAGCATCAAATTACTTTTCGACTTAGACATGCTTCAACAAAGTTAGGACACATAAGATATTACAATATTTTAGTGATATCTTTTAAATTGATTCTTTTGTGGATGTGTAAAGTTTCATAGCCCTATTCCCCACACACTTTTTGTACAGTAAAAATACCTATTCGCAACACATGGGTGACTAGTCACCCAGACATTTTACATAGATGGTTGATTTGAAATTGGTGGTCCACATGGTCTGGGGCTCAGGGTTTGTGAGATCACTTTTTGGGTACAATAGACTGGTGATATTCCCAGCGTTTTGCGGTTTGATAACAAGGATACGCTGTCCACCCACACAGAAAAAGATGCACTGGCTCCCATTCTTGAGATTTGGGATCAATTAGTAAGATTCCTGAAAAGGCACTACTCTCTTGGTGCATTTCTGACAATTGACGAGCAGCTTGTCTCATTTCAGGCAGATGTAAGTTTAGTAAGTATACACCCAGTAAGCAGACAAATAATGTCTCAAGATTAACTGGTTATGTGAATCTGATTTAGGCTATCTCTTCAAAGGCCTGCCATACTTGGGCAAGGTGGTTGACAGCTAGAAAAGGACCACGGACAGAACTAAGCAAAAAAAAAAAAAAAAAAAGAAAAAAGAAAAAAAGATTGAAAAATACTAAAGTGGTGGGAGAATAATAGTGCTCTTTCAGTTTCCATCTTCCATTTTTCCAATCAAATCTACGCCGGGTTCTGGGATTTACTGGATATGTCACCTTTGATAACTTCTCTACAACCTTCAAACTTACTCAGCATTTGTTGAGACAAGGTCCCACTTGTGTTGGCACTTCCAGTAAAGATATAAATTTATCCAAGAGCCCCTGAGGCATCATTCATTGTCGAAAGACAAGCAGTACAGATCATGTTTTGCCTTTCAGGAGAAAGCATTCATTGTTTCCTAAAAATTAGAATCAAAGAAAAACAAAGTTGTCGCACTTCTGAGCACCATGCACTCAAACAAAGTTTTCTCTGAAGATGAGAAAAAGATTCCTGATACTGTTGTGTTTTACAACTCAACCAATAGTAGGGGGGCCAATGTGCATGTTTTTAGCTTCCGTTGAATTTGTCTGTTAATTTTTGGCAATGCTTATAAATGTGTTCTATAGACATAGAGGATGTAGAAAAATGATGTCGCCATTTTTTATATTGACCTTGAATGACCTTGCCATGAGGTAGAAAGTCAAGGTCAATTTCACACCAAATCGTGAGCTACTATCATTCTATAAGCAGATACTTGAAGGTGTAGCGTCATTTTTGAGTCACAAAACACCCACCAACAGTGCTCTGTAAACTGCTTTTGAGATGGTAAGAATTTCCATATTAATTATTAATTGAATTAATTACCACCTGGCTAATTAAATGATTATGGCCCTGTCGCCCTGACGTCAGTGGTGATGAAGGTGTTTGAGCGTCTAGTCCTGAGACATATGAAAGCAATTTTCTCCCCAGTACCAGACAAGTTCCAGTTTGCATACAAATAAAACACATCAGTAGAGGATGCAGTGTCACTCATCCTGCATTCGGTGTTAAGCACCTTGAAAAGAGCAATTCTTACGCTCGGGTACTTGTCATCGAAACAGCTCGGTATTTAATACCATAATACCAAGCAAACTGTGTGATAAGCTTGCGGGAATGCGATTGGAGAATTGCTTCTCTGCTGGATCTGGGACTTTCTGGTTGAGAGACCCCAGGTTGTTAAATTTAAGGGGAAAATATCAACTATTAAGTTCATACGCACAGGGGCACAACAGGGTTGTGTTTTGTCACCGCTTCTTTTTTCGTTGTACACCAACGATTGAACGTCTCTCTCGGAGTCAATACAAATAGCAAAATTTGCCGACGATACAACCACTGTTGGCCTCACAAGCCAAGGAGACGAAAAAAAGCTACAGACGGGAAATGGACCACCTAATTCAATGGAGTGCTGACAACAACATACGTCTAAACGCCACAAAAACCAAAGAGATGATAATTGACTTTAGAAAGAAAAAGGTTGACCCTATTCTGCCAATAAGCATTGAAAATTGTAATGTCAATTTTTATTTGTCAATTAATTCAAATTTTAGGTACTGTTATATCAAATGACCTAAAATGGGGAAAAACATTGATATGCTCACAAAGAAGGCTCACGGGAGGCGGCATTTTCTGGGATAGTAAAAGAAATTTCAAATGTCTCCTGTTACTTTGAGGATTGTTTATAGATCAATTATCGAATCAGTTTTAACTCTCTCCATCTCAGTCTGGTTTGGAAATGCAGACTCAATTTCAAAAAGTAAATCAAACAAAATCACTAAAACTTGTGAAAATATCATTAATGATAGCTTCCCCTCTCTTGAGAGCATACTTAAAGTTCGATCCTTGAAGAAGGCCAAAACAATTATTGGTGATGCACAACATACAGCACACCCACTTTTTGATCTTCTGCCATCTAAAAAGCGATACTGAAGCATAAAAACAAAAACATGTAGATATGCCTTTTACCCAACTGTGGTGAGGTTGTTGTCACAGCAAACATGAATACATGTATTTGTTTAGTCGTAAGTGTGTCCTGACAGGAAGACCGTGATCACTTTGGACATGGGAGAGAACCAAGCAGCTTGAGATGACGTGGGATGACTGTAAGGGGCAAGTGTGTGTCGGGACTGGGGTGAGATGCACACGATCCTGGCTGCACTAAGGACATGCGGGAATGCCATAGAAGTCAGTGGCCTTGACAACGCTTTGAGAGAGGCTGCAATCTATGGCCCCACAACCACAAGGCAGATCATAGAAGCGAAACACATGAAAAGGGCTCTGGAAGCACACTTGACTACAGTCCAAGCTCTCTATGATCTCTACATGGAAGAATTCTTCTTATAGAGCATCCCAGTCTGAAAGGCCCATGTGCAGAGGCAACACAACAGATTGACCTTAGCTGCCATGAACACATTCAACACGAGATGTTGAAAGCACAGTAACATAATATGTTGGTCACCCTCGAGACCGACAAGGTACTAAAAATAATGGCCGAGTTTGACCTTGACCTAAGGAAGGAAGCACGAAGTTCACTCTTCAAGTTCGTGTGACACTACATGAGGATGTTTCTATTGCTCATATACACATTCATCCTTGCCACCCGCGATGGACTTTGGAAGCTTCTTCTGTCATCCCTCGATAGATCGTGTTAAATATTTCTTTGCACATGACAAATTGAAGTATGCAAGGCTAGTTCCACTCTACCTCGCAGAGATGACCACCCTTCGGGTCACAGATCCTGATATACACCAAGAATGAACTTTGCAGTCATCGAGAACCAGGTCAACAAGAACCAGATCCCATTCTGTGCATTGGGGTAGATCATGCTCTTGAACAAATCAACCGAATCATGAAAGTTACTGGGAAGGCTCGTGGGCATTACAAGAATGCCAGAGCTCGAAAATGCCAGAGCTCGAGAGCAGTTTTTCTTGACAGCTCCAGAGCTGAATAGGTTGGCTGAAGAAGCACACAAGATGGCTGGCTCACCAACAGCTAAATGGAAGGAACATCATGATCAGTCAGTGGCAGTCTGGACAAGGCAGGAAGAGAATATTGCTAAACTGAAGAATGTGTAGATGGCCCTCCATGAACTCTATAATCTATGAGGGTGAAGACCTGCCCAACATCATCTCAAAGGTTGTAATGCCAGTCCATGTTCATAAAGATGAGTGCAACCAAAATGAGATTGGTCAGGAGATGTATGCCAGATATGTTGAACAGCGAATCAACACAAATCAGGTAAGTGTCTGGGCCAGAATGAAAAAGGTGCAACTGAAGATGTGGAAAAGTGCAAGAAGGACAATAAAACACAAAGTTGCAGATCAGGTGGTTGAACTCAAGGCTGCCAAAGGAAATTGAACTGTTGGAGGCATCTAGCAGATGCTCTGAGGAGATGGAGTCTACATTTGCTGACTTGGGTACCTCTGAGGAGCTCAGTTCCACCACCGAAAGAGCCATTGAGGCATTTGCCTGCCAGCTGTATGGGTCTGGTACCACAGAGGTAGATGTTGGCGATCTCAGATGGAAGCTCTTCTCTTAAAAACCGCTAGAAGCCCAGAAGCTGCCACCAGCACGAGGAGCTTTTAATGAAGTCATTTCGCGTGCACATTTTCACGCTATGGTGTGGTATCAGGACAACACACCCCATTCCCAGCTACCACCAGCAATACGATTTGGGTGAAAGGAAGTGCACGACATACTACTGCCAGTCAAAACAAATGATCCTCAAGCTCCAGCCACCATTACAAACTTGATTAAATGTGGATGCAGGACGACAAACTGTAGGTCTGATTGTTCCTGCATTTCTCAGAATCTCAACTGTTCTGAGATGTATTTGTGCGGAGCTGATGAAAAGGCATGTATCCATGTCAGCCAGGAAGTTGTGGGGATTGGTGGTGATGATGAAGATGATGATGATGATGATGATAAGATCCTTCCTGAACATTAAAATGCTAGCTCCCGATTAACCCAAATGATTTGTAAATCATTGAATGGGCATTCCTGTTTGACCTTTTCATAATAGATGTAACAGAACACATTGTGTGATGTAGGAGGATGTGATATGTGTGGCCAGGTTATATATTATGTAAATTTAATGTTACTGCTTCGTTACTTGGGAACTTTGTCACCTGAAGTACATGTCTGACCACGAGTAAAGACTGTGTATAATGCTGCATAATTTCCAAAACGTCAAATAAGTCAAAACAATTAGTTGAAAATTATTCGTCTTGTTTTCTCCATAAAAGGTACTAATTTATATTCAAGATTGAACATGACATGCTTTTGTCAATTCCAGCAAGGGAAATCGACATCTGGAATCAAAGAAAAGCATAACTCCAGTTCAAATAAAATTTTGTTCATAGTTTATGTAAAAAATAGTTGTCGTTTCGATGTCATTTTTCAATGGATTTGGGACACAATGTAAACTTGAGAGAAAAGCATGAGAAATTAGTCAGAAAAAATGGCATCATTTTTCTACAAGCAAAATACTTCCAGAAGACATTCCAACCAGTCGCCAAAAATTAACATTTTGAAACCACGGGAATACATTGGCCCCCCTACTATAGGCTCCCTAATAGGCGATGCAGAAGACGTAAAAAGATAAAACAAATGTAGTTTGCTGCTCTTAATAAAACTAAAGAGCATTTATTGGATACGAGGGGATAAACTGAAAGTAAATGTGAGAATAAAATTGTACCGAGCACTTGTAAAATCCATACTCACATACAACTGCGGCACATTGGCACTGACGCAGACAGAAACGGTAAAAAATGGATGCCTTCATCGAAAACAACTCCGACAAATCCTTAGCATCTACTTCCCCACTAAGATTTTCAACAAATCATTATACAAGAAATGCAATGAAGAGCCTCTCTCCATCTTTATTACTCAAAGTCGCTGGCGCCGTTTTGGACATATCCTTAGACAAAACATAAATATCCCCGCTAATACATTCATGCAACTTCGCTTCACCAAATTTGAAAGCAAATTCAGAGGCAGGCCCATCACATCTATTGCCACAACCCTACATAAAGAAATGTCCCAAATTGATCCTGCCCTCTAGCTCAAAACACTGGAAGATCTGGAAAATCTAAGATCTATTGCCCAGAACCGCCAAGAATGGAAACAGCTGACAAAAAAGATCACCAAAATTGCTGAGGAGTCCTGCTCTGATGAACAAGATACGAACAGCTATTCAGTCAAGTAGTAATGAACTCAACCGACAGCGAATGTATGCAGTTACATCTCTAGCTGCAGCCGTAGTTGCTTTAACTATTGCTAATTGTAGCTAAAATTTAAAAAAAAAAAAAAAAACAATTGGTGCGTTAGTCATAAGTACTGTATTTTGTTACTTTCTTCTTTCTCCGTGCCAGGTGTCATTGAGTTTTATCGCCACGCGAAAGTCAGCTGTTTCTCGGAGGAGGAGAAAGAGGCAAGTTTCCTGTTGTGTGTGTTCGTCGGGTGTGAGGATAATGATATTTCTTTTGTTATTGTTTGTGTTTTCGTTTTGTTTTCTTTCGTTTTGGTGTTTTATTTCATAGTTCCTC
The DNA here is from genome assembly GCA_028565935.1 of Goniobranchus fidelis. NCBI lineage: Eukaryota > Metazoa > Mollusca > Gastropoda > Nudibranchia > Chromodorididae > Goniobranchus > Goniobranchus fidelis. The sequence continues at coordinate 7,061 of JAOWAZ010269881.1, forward strand.
AATTTGTTTGGGTTTATTAAATTATTTGTTACGGGGTTTTTCTTCTATGCTGACGTCATGAATGATAACTAGATTCCTATAATTTATATTCTTTTAAATGTCAAATTTTATAACGGTTCATACATTTTCAACCCTTCTATCAAAACCAGATCGATTGTAAAACCTATTTTCTATATAGCAGCATTTTAATGAGATAAATTAAGCAATTTTATATTGACTTTCTCCGAGTATTACTAGGCAGCGGAAAAAAAATAATAAGGAGGAAAGAGAGATGTATCAATAAATATTTTACTCATTGGTTCAATTGATAGCGTCGGAATGACTAATATTTATGCCCTGTATTCTGAGCTTAAGACTTTACACATTAAATATTTTCGAGCTTAAAGTTACCGTTCGTAATAAAAGAATGGACATTGTAAAGACATGTTCCTTCTTCATATACGGACTCCGTTCGACTGAGTGTTACAACAGACTAGAGATGAACAGACGTGACAGCGAGCGCAAACGTCCCTATCTGACATTACTAGACGGAGGTCTCTAAGCAACAAGTAGGTGTAGCGTAGCAAGCCATGAGGTAGAAATAAGAGGGCAAAACAAATTCATGCACTGCACTTTCAATTTAGATCTATACCTAGATCTAAGCTTAGTTCTACCTCTAACTGCTGTCCGAGTATTTGTGATTTGAAGCTGAATTCCTTCTTTAGATCTAAATATTATCTAGAGCTCTAGATCTAGACCCCTATATTATAAAATGTCATAAACGTCAAGCTTGGTTCGTTTACATTTCTTGCCCTCTTATCTCAACACATTATATAGTAGTAAATCACTTCACAAATGCTTCAGATTTTCGGCTCTCATGAAATGGAAGAGTTCCGTCATATTACTTAGTAGCAAGTCACTGCTGACAAAAAGGTGAAATCAGTCTCATCGTGGTAAACATGATCACTTGAACTTGATGAGAAGCTGAATGCAGGTTCTCTATTCGGTTACATGATAGATGAGTGCAATATCAAAATATTTGTCCAGACTGTCTTTGAATTCGTTAATTGTCTTGACGCAGATAACATGCTCCGGAAGAGAATTCCAAATATCAACTACTCTGTGTTTTCGGACATCCAATCGGCTCCCGCTTTTTGATAACTTCAGAGAGTGACCTCTGAGTCGTGTGTGTTTGCGTTGCTGAAACATGTCACATGTCATAAACTCCGCAGAGAATTTTGAATGTTTCAATCACATCACCCATTTCAACGTTGGCGTTGATTAATGGGAATTATGAAGAATTTCGTAAGAGTGTAACTCTTGCAGACGTAATTTTATGTTCATGCTACTAAATTCTTCTATAATTTTACCTACATGAAAAGTCGTTGCCAAGTCAGTACGTCCGATTACAGGATGTAGGCCTCGCTGTCCCGCCTGTTCATTTCTAGTATGTGGTTCTACTGACAATATGCACGTTTGGTTGAAATTTCCAAGTTTCTTTGTTTGTTCTTCTTTGCGTCCTAGGGTAGGTGACTACAGAGGATTATTTATTTTTATTTGTCCAATTTACTGCTGAATTTGACTGGGAATGGCGTAGTGTTCCATACTTTAAAGTGTGTGTGGGAGGGGGGGGGATTGATTGTAAGCGACCGTTGATTGTCGATCCTGGTAGGTTGTGGACTAATTCTGATTGCATTACTATCAAGCTGTCCATCTGTTTGGTTAATCTGATAGAGGCGTCATGTGACGTGCCAATAAGTCTATGCTTGCCTTTGTTAAAATTCCGTGACATTTATTCCTGCTCTCTGTTCCTGAAATGTTTCCCATCCTAGTTGTTTGTGGGTTGTTGCTGTTTTTAAGATTTTGATGATGTTCTACCAGTTGTAAATGTAAGTAAGTAAAGTAAGTAAGTATGAACATCCACTTAGCGAAGGGTACCAGAAAGTAATCATTAGCTAAAATATCATGGCATTGTTGTACAGGGTGTTTCCATACCGTAACCCCGACTTGGTCAGACGATCTGAGGAGGGGCATGACGTAAAACTGCATACTCTTCGAAGGCTTAACTATTTGTAATCTCAAACCCAAATTTCATAGGTATAGATCTATTATTTTTCACTGGCAGGAGTGTTTCTTTGAATGTTGATATTTTTTGTTTGGTCGTCATTTTTAGAAAAAGAAACACTTCACGTCTATTTGTTTGAAAACAGCGAGTGACCAGAATCATTCACCAAAGCTCGTGAACATTCAGGTTCTTTTATAAAAGACAGAGTGGACAAACCCTATGGACTGTAAAGACAATCTTTTCACTGCTCTCGTAACAATTTTATATGACCCGAAAGTTGAGACTGAACTTTTCAGTTCTCTTCTGGGATCGTATTCTGGTCGTTTAGATGCTGTCAAGAAAGGTGGTGGTAGACAAACTAGGGGGCGCTAAGGTATCGAAACACCTTGTAGACTTTCTACGGTTTTTCTATTTCATTTCCTTAGAGAGGCTCCCACACACAACTCCAGAATTTTAAACAAAATTTCCCAAAAGCTTTCTGGCCCTTTTCTGTTAAAAAGTTGAGGGCGATGTGAGATATTACGTATGATTATGTCTACATTGTATCTACTGAACTCATCACACATGCACACACACGCACACACACACACACACACACACACACACAGACAAAATGATCACTAAATTCAACCCTCTTCCCTATTACACCTCAGGTGGCAGTTTTATTATTACAGTGGTACGACATGCTCCTAGATTACGTAGAGGTAAACCCAAAACCCCATCCCTGACAATCCCCATCCAATTATCTCTATTTTGAAATCTTTTTTCTTCTCTTTATTTTGTTATAAGATCACACCATTTACCACGCAAACATAACCCCTTCTCTTTTCATTTAACTGTAAAGATTTTTCAATTGTTCTACCCTTCAACACCAAAGCTTTTTCAAGTCGTAACACTTCGTTCATCGATTCAACTTACCTAAGAATGTAGTAATGCGATTCAAACACAACGCTTTTCCCCCCGTAAATTGTTGCCATTCAGCTTTCAAGGCCTGCCTCGTGTTTCCTGTGCTCAAGGCAATTGACATTTTCTTCGATTCTAATCACTTGTAAATATTAACCTGCTTCTATTTATAACATATCACTTAATCGTTGCCCCCTTTTTTGTATGATAAACTCTTTCCCTTCTTAAAAACTCATGATTTGTTTTTTTACTCGATGATACCTTTTTATATTCTATTTATCTTTGTCTAAAAGCTCACATTGTGAAATCCACTTCTTCTTTCTTCCTTTATTCTTCATTTTGTTGTCGTTTATGTATTCATGTGACGTCCTTTATTTTCGTCGGAGTTTTTGTGTGAGTGCGATATTGTGTCCTACTAAAAATACGAAACAGACCAAAAAGTATGTTCTTATCAAAGCATAAACGGGACAAAAATTCGTTATAGATCTCCGTAAAGTGTAGAATTTCCCCGACGATTCTCTTGGGCATACACAGATTTAGACACCTGCTCTCAAAGCAAAGACTCCTTGAATTGAACATTTCCATTCCAGTCAACCCCTCAACAATGATAAATAGAAAATTCCCAGTTAAACAAAAGGATTGAGTTAAAAGTTAAGGTGGTTACAAGAAATACAGTACACGTGTGACTTATGTTTGTTACATAAGAAGTCAGATGACAAAACTTTAACTCTAGATTGCTCTCAAAGTTTATAACAAAAAAATTAATCCCTTGGCCTTTCTCCTTCAAAAAAAAAAATTAGTGTTATTTGCATCACTTAGCTTTCAAATTTAATTTCATACCTTCAGACTAAGATAGTTCACGTTAGCTTTTCTTTTTAAAACTTCTGGGTCCAAAGCTATTTGGTTGTAACAAGAAAGTAACACACCCATTGTCTCAAAATCTGGAAACAAAAATTCAATACTAAGATGTACGCTTGTTGTAAGAGCGTAGAATGACCTTCGGGACACAAAGACGAATTTGTGTAAGAATTTTCCCTCAAATTGAAACACAGTATGGCGGAAGTCAACTTGTGAAAATTCAACATTTTAAAGTAGGCATGTCAAACTCGAACATGATATTACAATGTTTGCTTTTATGCTTTTTCCCCCTTTTCATTATCCTAACCATTTTCATTTTTTCGAAGCATAACCCAATTGATGTTTTATGTTATGTTTCCAAATATTCTTCACTGGCAGATTGCTCTTCTACTTTTCACTCTGGGCTGCCATGCAATGTCTAGCCAAGGGGAGGTATGAAAATGTGTTTTCCCTTGGGAATCTGCATGTGATTTGTGTGCAATCAGATCATAATAAACAAAGTCACCACTTACGTTCCACGTTCTTGTTCTTTTTAACATCGTATTCAATTGTGGATCAAATGCAACGTTGTTGGTTAAGTTTGGTGACATTTTATCTTCTGTTTTTCTTTTTTTTTTTCACTTTGAGGGAATGGTGTTCCCATTGAAGAGTGTCGTTTGGTGTAATCTCCATGACTTGTGTTTATTACTCTTATGTATTGCAATACTGGCTTTTAACTTAAATGGGGGGAGAAATTTATTGCTGTACCATACTACATGTTGCATGCTTACAAATAACGACTGACTTTAAACAAAGGCGTTCGTCTTTAAAGTAAATGACTGATAAATTCAATTTATCTCTGATGTGAGATGAATAAGAAAATGTAATGGCTCAATCGAAATCGGTGATATTTACAGAGAAGGGTGATATGCAGGATATATTTGTATAGAATGTTTGTTGTTGTGGTTTATTTTCCAGAGACTATTTTACCCCTGCCTTGGGGG
>JAOWAZ010270991.1:0-11847 GCA_028565935.1 Goniobranchus fidelis
TATTGCCCCGCTTTTTTTCTTTTTTTTTTTTTTTTTTTGTTTTTGTCAGTTTTGTCCTTTCCAAAGGTTTGTAACTTGTTTCAACTTGCTATTGCAACTGTTGCTCCTTTATTTCTGTCAATACTTGATCCAACTATTCAAAACTTTTAAGACATTATTTTCTTCTACACCTATACGTTGACCAAAACAAGAAAATAAAAACCAAAACAAATATTAAATTTGTAAATAAAGAGAAATAAAATAAAAATTAAATAAATTAACAAATTAAAAAACAAAACAAGACAAAAAAACCATGGATGTCAGTTTCATGCCTCAAAGGGAAAATCAACGGAACATTTTAATGAATACAATACAGAATGAAAAGAAAAATGTGCAGCTGGGGTAGAAGTATAAATAATAGAGATTGAGAGTAAAAGAAAAAGAGGCAGATAAAGATGCATATTGATAGAGAGAGCACAAAACTTAACTAAATAGAGAAAAAAAAATTCACAAGAGGTAAAAATACAACAACAAAATACACACACACAGTATTTACCCAGGTACATTTGTACATCTTTTGCTTCCAATGCATTTGACTTTCTATGCTTTGCTAACTGACAAGAAGCTGTGACCACATTTTCAATGAAATCATCTGCCACTTGTAATAAAATCTGTGGGAAGAAAATGTGTAATGGTCAAACAACTTTTAGGATTTGATTAAACTCTTGTTCCTTATCAATAAAAACATCATTTTACCAGCCAAGAACTAAAAACAAAAACCCAAACAAAAACCAACAAATAAACAAATAAAACAGGGCAGGGCAGAGTAAGAAATAATCAAACTTGAATGCTAGAGGAGAGGGAGTCGACACCGCAGATAAACACGCCTCCATCAAAAACCCAAGCTTACTCAAACTGATTTGTCGCTATATAACCTCTCCTGTCTAATGCAACCGAACGCGACATGATTGTCTCCTGCCTAACACGCCCACCCGTCTCATGCCTAATGCGCCCTAATGTGTCTGTTCACAATAGTGTTTGAACTGCCCAAAATCGTGTTTACTGTGAGAGTTGAGCTCTTCACAAAAAGAAACTGCATATTTTTATCTACTTTCGTTACTTAACTATGGCAAGCACAGAAACAACCATTTCTCATGAGAATAATCTACTGTACAATGGCCTTCCAACTCATGCAATCCCTGCTCATAGAAGCGATTTTGATAGGGATGATGAGTCAGATGCTGATATGAGTGATGAAGAGGACAATAATATGACTGATATGACATTGAGGCCTTGCTCTAGTGCAAGTAGCTCTAGACTGATGGTGAAGTTGATGAGTGGACTGACATTCTAATGAATGTGACTGAACGCCTGGGAGTATAACTGTTCTATGGATATAATCCTAAAAAGGGTGCTTTTTCTGATAATAAAGTACATAAAATTGAAATGTCTCAACCGTTTTGATTTTGAGAAAATGTTGACATTTGATAACAGCAGCCATTATTAAACATCAAGAATAGGATCAAGGACATAGGCAATGGTACCTGTGTATGTGTATGTGTGTTTGTGTTTTAGTGCATGTATGGGGGCATCCAATTTACCTGGAAATAGGAAACAGATGCGAAGTTTTCCAATATGATGGTATAGAGCCTGATAGGCCAGCAATGACTAAGATACATGTATACCGGTTAAAGTACATGACGTAGGCTTATTGCTTTTCACTTGTGACCCAGTGGCCCTAAGCCCTTAGTTAACGCTGGGTAATAAAACTACCTGCTCAGGTTCTGTATGTTTTGATTGGACATACAGTTTTGCATCAGCATAAGTCAGCTGAGTGAAGTGAATTTGAAGGCCAATTTCTGTCTATTTGACCACGGTCCTGCTGATCTGTGATAAAATGAAGGGAAGCATCCCCAACAATGCATATGTAAGGGAAGAATGTCATGTAATTTTGGGCATTTTAACCTCAAGCAGCACACATTTGCGATAAGCAAGCTTCAGTCTCCTCCAAAACACTGTGCTTACCGGCAGAGTGGCAGTATTCAATTTAGTCTATGTTAAACTAAATGGTTGACTAAACTCAAATTTCCATGATTTCTTTTTCTAATGAGAATTGATTATATACACTAGATGAATAACCCTCTGATCATTCATCAAAACTGAAATTTTGAGGGTTTTTTTTCCTTTCTTAAAAACAGCTGAGTTCCCTCAAAATCAATATCAGGGTACAAAGGTCATGTGCTTGAACACAAAGACATTTGGTCTTGCTCACCAATTCTCTCTGAATTTCTGACCCTCTATGTTGAGAGAGGGCCATACAAGGAATTTTTTTTAGACTATAAGTTTTCAGTATCTCCCCTTACTTCATATTGGGCAATATCCAAGGGATTAGTCTCAAGTTGTTTAAATCAGTAAATATGTAAATATGAAGCAATTTACCTCTTCAACATCATCATCCATTTGCTCTAGTGGATCTACTTCCTTCACCAATTCTCTCAACCGAACTTTGTCAAGGACAGTTCTACTTTCAGATCCAGGTGAGGGTGAAGTCGACTGAATGTGAGATGAAGATGATGACAGCCTTAAATTTGATGTGGACTCTGATTTGCTTGCACCTCCTAAGACCTGAATAAGGAAAAATGGTCAAACATGGGTTTAAAAACCATGACCAAGTACATATAGTACTTGTTAACATCAAAATGGTAACATAATAATAATTTCATGCACGTTAAACAAAAAATTAATTTTAAAAAAATGGAAGAAAGAAAGAAAGAGACACAAACAATGCTATAAGCTTGTTCAACCACCCCGCTGTATCCGTGTTTGGGCCTTTCCTTGTCCCATCAAACCCAAGCCCATTTAATAGAGTTTATATAAAGAAAAAAACGGGGATTGCCGTAAGGTCCCACTGTAGGCATGGTCCCGCTGTAGCGGGTGCTGCTATAGGTGAGCACTACTGTATAGGAGTGGAAATGGAAAGTAACAATACTGTTGATTTCCTGAGCGCCAGAGCCTTACCCCTTACAGGGTCATTGTTGAAAAAGAAATTGAGCTTTTATACAGCCCTACATCCACTAAATAAGCTCTTAGCACTTTAAAATTGTTCCCCGACAAATCTTTCCAAACCAAATAGTCGAAACCATTTATAACAGGCCCTGTTATAGCAGGGATCGGAATATAACACAGCTTTTTCCAATCCCCGTTTTTTCTTTCTTTTGTCTCTATTAAATCTTATTGGCTAACAGTGAGACAAGAGGTCTAAATCGGTTATAGTCGAGATTTCATGGCACATAGGAAACCCACATGGAGAAAAAGAGGGCCATTGGTTAATTCACACCTTCCAGGCTTGCGCACCAGCCTAGGCTAGGCCTATCCTAAACAGTTTCTTACATAAACTAGGCTACCAGTCTCTGTCTGGCCTCCTAGCCTAGCTCTGTGGTGGTGTTGACATGCCCCACCACAGCCCCACACCCCATCCTTCCTCTCTCTCTCTCTCTCTCAACTTAGTTGATCTGTCTTTATTTCCCTTGATATCAGATGTAACAGGGATCAGATATAGCAGGGATTTTGATTTGGTCCCGTCATCCATGTTATGTCAGGTTTCCACTGTTCCTTCTCCATTCATTATGGAGTATAGAGATGCAGCCATTATACGGGCGCATTTGCTCTGGCATAGTGACAAGATCCTCGTCTGTGGTTGGGTACTCAATATCACTTGAGTAGGGTGAGGAAATATGTATAAATAGCCTCTCCCAGGGCATCCTCAGAGTGAAACTCTTCTCTTTACAGCTGTGTTTACTGTTTAGATTATATCCTCTAACATTCACACCAACATCCATCTAAACACACACACAGCCGCTTCTTGTGGTCAACTTTAAGCAATAATGCTTGGCTTAAAAATATATACGTATGATTAGACTGCAATAAAAATATTGAGTCCCTTGGATTTCCGTTTAAACAAGTTTCACTGTATATTATCAAACTCACATTGCCAACAGGCACAATGATTTGTTCAGGTTGGGATGGCTGAGATCTGGGAAGAACAGGACTTGAGGTGGATGTAATGACAGAGGAGCTTGCTGGGCCATTGTTGACTAGAGGTGTGTTGATGTTGGAAAGAGATGAATTGGAATTGATGGTGCTGATTCCTTGACGTGGATGAACTTGAATACCATTGGAAAGAGTAGATGTCCCAGCTAAGGGTGAAGTCTGCTCAGAACTCATCTCTCATTGATTGCTTTTACTTCCTGGAGAGAGCAAACATATTCACATAAATATAAGATATATAAATTATATAGATCTATATTTCATGTACAAACTGTTCAGCTGGGAGTTCTTCCATATTTACCCTCCCAGCCACACTAAAGTATCTCTTTACTACAGTGGAGTAAGCTTAATATTACATTGTCCGAACCGATGATATTATGTCATTATCTCGCCTTACTTGAAAGTCGTATTGTCATAATAATAGAGAATAAAACAGGAAAACACTCATGAGCTGCATGTATAATGTATGTACAAATGTATGCTTACTTTATGCGCTAGTGTACTGTTAGGCTTATCATGTTTATGTTATACTCTGTAAGCCCTATTTAGCTAGCAGATGTATTCATTCATGGCTAATATTGTCCTATAATGATTGTCTCTGACTAAATCTCGATGTCATATTAGGCAAAATCAGTTAAAAAATTCATTTCGTATTGAGGGGTAGTTTCTTACTAAGGATGAATGAGGAAAAAATCGGGACTTTGAAATTATGTCCTATTACCCAGAATGTTGTATTGTCCGATGGCATAGTAAGAGAATCCCACTGTCCACATGTCGACATAAGAGTGCAAAGTGACTTTAATATCTTACTAATACCGCAGTTTAGCATGCCACACACTCCCAGCTCCAGCAAGCAAGCTCCGGCAAAGAAACTCTCCTCCTATAAGAACTCTCTCTCTCTCTTCCTGTCTGTGTAAGTCTCGCGTCCTCTCTCTCACTTTCCTGTGAGGATAATTTCACGACCGTAGGCTTGCCCCAGCCAATTCCTGGCCACTGCCATACAGTAATAATAAAGTAGGCCTACTACGTAGTGCTGCTAGTATGAAAAAAATGAAGTAAAGATATAAAATAAGAAACTAGTCTTTTTCTAGTAGTAAGAAAGCAATCAAAGTACAGGTAAGATTAAAAGAAGTTAGGGATGTGTCGGAGAACAGGCCTTCTCATTAGTGTAGGGACCGCAGAAGTACAGTATTGGCTAGCTCTGTACCAATATCAATCAATACTAGCTTTCTCACAAAATGGCTGCTTTGTAAATACTCGACATTACAGTATACATTTACCAAAAAAAGCGACAAATGTGCAAATTTCGGCAAGCGTAAACTGTGACGTCGATTATTTACAAGAGCATCGATGGTTATCGAAGTATCGATGGATAGTATGGAACACAACATGAAGAAATGGTGGCCTTTTTCGTCTGACTCGCTCACTCCGATGTCTTCTACTTCTTCTGTAAAATTCTTCCAAAATCTTGATTTTATTGTGCTGCTAGTACTAGCAGGGCCTATAAAAAATAAAAAACAAAACTCTGGTCTATATCTCGTAGTAAGCAAGCAATCGAAGTACCAGTATTGGTGGTATCGACATCAGCACAGCGGTTTAGGCCTACTGAATCCTAAAAGAATCTCCATCTTGTAATGTATTTATACTTGACGCTACAGTTTGTGTTTGCCCAAATTTCTCCTAAAATTTCAAACAAACAAAGAGCAGTGTATACAGACCCGATAACCAGGGACAAAGTTGCAAAGTATACTGACCTGGTAACCAGGAAGACAAGTCGCGAGGTAAACAGACTTGGTAACTGGTCCTCCTCTTCTTTGAAATTATGGGTCTAAATTTTAAAATATCAAAAGATAGAGAGATTTTAGTATGTCATTTTAGTATAATGTAAAGTTAGTCCCACACCCATGACTGGGTATAGGGGAATAAGGGGTAGAGCCCTAATTATACTAGGCATGGCATAATGTGGTAGTTTTCCATTGCTTTCCACGCCGACTTTACTTCACCAAGTCTAGAAAGACCTAGCTACCCATTTATACTGCCCGGCTGAGGTCGAACTCAGGAACCCTTGCATGGCAGTCAGCCGCTCTATCGACTGAGCTACCGGGCCGCCCCAATTTCCTATTGTATGTCTTAAACAAATGGCAATAAAGATTATTATCATCATTTAATGTCAGTGTGGTGATCGCACTGATGGTAAAATCTGTTTTCCCCATGAAGTTATGAAACTGAAAATTTCTCAATTAGCAAACTTGCAGCCTCCTTGCTTCCATACTTAACTCCACCTACAGCTTCTTTACGCATTATCCCTTGATTAGAAGTTTTTTTCATGGTTGTTTCAGCCTACATCTAACACAGGAAATTCGCCCTTCTTCCTCTAATGACAAAATCATCTCATAGTTATGTTCCAATACACTACTCACACAGATTTCAGACAAAAAATCATACCTTCAAGTGATTAGACATAGCCTACCAACTAATACTGTGGTACATTCTTTGCCAATGTTACGAAAAGCTTCTTAATTGTATTGTATGACCAACCAAACTCACCACAGCCCAGTCAGGGCCTGCTTATCTTTACATACAGAAACAAACACAGACTCTATATTTCTATCCCTAAAACAGGCATCAAAAGTTATGACAACAGACACAGCTTTAGATCTAGCCCCCCAGACCCCAAAACAAGAGCTGAAGTCTTGTTTGCTTGTTAGTTTACATGGGTTTAAGACATACTGCATCTGAGTCGTATCTTAAAGACAAGTCTAAAGAGAGATGCAATACGGTCCAAAGCTACAAAAATCCTGTTGCAAACTTCTTCTACCTTGGTAAACCTGCTGGTATTCTCCAGAGCCACCAAAATCTCCATTGGGTCCTGCATTCGAAGAGGCAAAGTCTGCAGTTGGCAGAGAAGCTTGTAACTCAGAGGCACCCGTCACAGCAGGGGGAGGCAAACTGACTTGACCCCCTTGAGCAGTGTCCGCCTGGCAATGGTTGAGAAAATGCATCAAATGCAGGAGTTAAAAAAAACAAAATTAACAACAAAGGCCTTGCTTTACAATAAATAAGTTTACAGAGCAAATCAGCAAATAATGTACCAAAATCTTGCCTCAATCGTGCAAATCTTTTTTTTTTTTTTTTAAATTTCGTATTGATATCAATTCCTGATATTTACATTTTAAAGATCAAATAAATTGGGGAAGTGCTGTAGACTGATGGTATGATAGTCCGTGGGAGTCAAAGGATGTGGGTTTGGTCTGGGCTATTGCTGGCTTCTGGAAAAATTCAATTTACAGATTTTCCTGCTCCTTAATTCTATGGTAGGTAGGATGGGAAAATTAAGTGTCTAGTTTTAATGAGGATGTACAATTAGCTCATAGATCATATGTGAAGGTTGCATTAAAAGAATGAACAAATCAATTAAAGTGTAGGCTGAAAAGCCACCGCTCAGTAAAATTAATTCCTGAAAGTTTTGAATCTCTTCTTTCACAATTCTCCAAGCTCACAGAAAGAGACTGACCGGTAATCACAGACAACTGCAGAAATAATACAAGGTGAAAAAAAACCAACAACCCACAATCAATGCAATGCATAAAAAAACAACCCATCACTAATGTCTATAGGACCATATGAAATGATTCAGTAAAATGTATAGGGGCCATTGGTAGGCAGGCCCTAAGCAGAGGTCTGATAGAAAAAGCACTCACCTGAGTATACATGGACTGAAACACAGTAGCGTTGACATTCATTGGAAATTTCTTTCCATGCTGGTCCAGTTGAGTTTGTTCCTGTAAAGAGTATATTTGAGGTTTACAGTATATTTGAGGTTTAAAATGTACATGTACTTCATTCTGTATGTGCTCTGTCCAATAAGGTCCAAGTCATTTAAATAAACTAAGTGCTCAGATTAAACAAAATGTCTCCCTTCAAGTAGAGTTACAAAACCAGAGGCTGATTATTGTCTTGAATCATGTAGTAAGTAAATCAAAACCAAGAAGCAAGTTGTGACAGCCACCCCAACAAAAAGTACTGAGATTTATATAATCTTGCTGATGATATGTACATAAAACTTAAAGTCAACATGGGAGGTAACTAGCAATATCCAAAGGAAAATTTTATGAAACAGTTGGCTGCCTAGCAATACTGTATGGCCTTGAGACAATCGCAGCATGGTCCTTTTCAAAATTCAAAGTCACATACTGAGACCTGTATCTTCAAATTCACACATAAGACAGAACTAAGATTTTGTGCATGATTCTGGAGTAATCATGACTAAACAAAAATAAAATTTTCAAATTTTTATCTTGCGTAATTACAGACATATATATATAATATTTTTATGATTTACAGCAAAACAATCCCATTCATTCCAAAAGTCAAAGAAAGCAAAGGAAAAAATGATATTCAGTAAAACTTTAAGGTTTTTTATTTTCTTCTTTTTGAATCTGGCAATGTCTTCGTTCAATACTCAAATCCTGTTTTGAATGTTTAGGTTTTAAAAGTACAGTCATGTCATAATCCTTCATTCTAATAAGTGGCAGGCCTCCTTAAAAAGGTATGATCTTCCAATTTGTTTAATTGTATGATTTCACAGGCTGGAAAGCATAGGCTACTACTTTTCTGGCTAACAAAGGAGATGGGTATCATTTGTGATTTTCATCCATTTACCAACAGTCAGGGGAAGTTAATATTGTTTAACTGCTTATAATTAGTATCTTTATGACATAATCAGGAAAGTGATATGAGGCTGTTGCTTTATTTTTAAGTTAGTAATTTTGATCAATGAATAGTTTTGTTTTCTTTAAGTATGACATAAAAAATGTAAACATGACTTTGTAATTTCAATACATTTGGGAGTTGTTCTAATCAATGTCAACACGTGTAGTCAGGACTAAAACAATTTTACATCAAACCTGTTGGGCTTGAGATGGGGGCATTGGAATCGATGGGGGAATTTCATAAGACGAAGACGAAAGGCTCTCCTCTCTCATCTGGCTTATCATTTCTGAGTGACTGGACAATGGAACCTCTTCATGTCCCACTGACTGAGAGGGAAACAGGTTCTCTGACTGTGAGGAAGAAAAACAATTCATTTCTGTAATGATTGCAGATATCAACAAAATCCTCCCTTCAGTTTTATCACACTATAAGAAACATACCATCAAAACTTAGTTTAAAATTTCTGTACAGTGGTGTGTCATTAGGATGTTTATCTATATATCTATCAAACTATGTTTCTATTTGTCTTGTGTGATAAGATTATAAAACATAACATACTTTTTTCCATTAATGTGCCAGATACTGCACAGCTGATCTTAAAAATACACAACGACATAAGCTATACTGTCTTGTCAGCAAGAAATTACTGTCTTCAGGATCAATAATTGCTATATCCAAAGGTATGGCCATAAGACAGGAAGTTACCAATATTCCCAAAAGTATAAATCATATAGATAAAATCTTTCTTCCAAAATCCAAGAAGTGCTGTAGCTCAGAGGAGAGCACTAGCCTGCTGACCCCACGCCAGTGTACCCTTAAACAAGAAACATTTACCCATGTTGCTGCTCTCAACCCATGTGAAAATGAATATTGCTGTGGATGGGAAAGTACTCTGCAATAGACTAACATCCTAATCAGTGAGTGATGGAGAAAATCTGTTACAGTCTGATTCATGCATTGAAAACCCACCAATGAGCCAATTCGGCATAAAAGGACTCCCTTTTTCCCCTCAAAATTAGCATAATTCCATTCTGTCAGAACATTAATATTATATGGAGCGTTTGAGCAAACCTGCTATGAAATTAAAGGTTTTTCAATTAAATAAAATCCAAGAGACATGCCCAACCAACCATTTTCACAGCATTTCGAACACATGAGCCTAATATGATGGTCAAGAGTGCTGCGGAAAAAGCCTTTTGTATTCCAAGCTTGGCCAAACTCAGCCTTACATAGTAGATTATAGAACTCGTCATTCACTTTTTCATGTTTGCTTTTCCTTATTAAGAAATGTTCCAAAAACCAAGGTGCCTAGACTATTGCTTTCTAAATATTTGTAAAATAGAATATTGACCAAGTTGGAGGCCAATCCCTGACTAACCTGAGCAAAGTTTTGAGTTGTAAAATCCTGGGGTTGTTGCTGCAAGGACGGCTGCTGTTGTGAAGTCTGTTGCTGCACACCGCTCTGCGACAAGTCCACTGGCATGCCTAAGGTGTTGACACTTTGAGTTGGATGCTGTTGTGAAGGCATCACAGGTGCCACAGATTGTTGTTGCTGCTGTTGTGTTGACTGCTGTGGAGGTGGGGCTGCGGATGAGTTGACTGTACTGGGTTCAAATCCTTGAGACATGAACTGGAGACCAGAGCCACCAGCAGGCTGGGCAGCAATGACAGCCGGGTCAACAACAGAGGGAGCTGATAACAGAGCCATCAAAACAGAGTAATTATAGCACAGCTTTCAAAACGTTTGATAAATGCTTAACTCATTTTCATCTTTTTAGCACTATACAAGAAAAACATGTTTTTTGTCATCAGTGTCTTTGGATAGGCATACTCAAGTATTTCTTATAAATCCTTTGTTTAATAATCAAATCCATTGAAAGTCATAGCAAAATGAAAGAATTGATGTCTAGTAATCAAATTGTTTATTAACAATAAATGACATGCACTTGCATCTAAAATATCACAATCAATAGAATGTCAGATGTCCTTTCTATATTATTTCACAATCGAGAACATGTTTTTCCTTATACAGTCTAGTCTCGGTTATCCGAAATTCGGAAATCCGAATCCCACGGTAATCGGAACGGTTTGGGTGGGAACCGATTTTGTTCTTATTATTTCTTAGTAGTCTAATCCGAACATTCGTGATTCTGAATCTGAACACCTAATTTGGGGACGAATTGCTGGTTTCGCTTCGGTAATCCGAACATTTTCTCCACCTCAAAGGCAATCAACTTGACTTTTCATAATTTGAAAGCCTATGTTTGTTGGCCGGCTGGCGATTTGTAGACATAAACGCACCACTGTTGTAGACAGGCGCCGTTTTGACGTAACAATATTGTGTTCGCGGCTGGTCATCTTAAGACTA
This sequence comes from Goniobranchus fidelis, assembly GCA_028565935.1. Taxonomy (NCBI): domain Eukaryota; kingdom Metazoa; phylum Mollusca; class Gastropoda; order Nudibranchia; family Chromodorididae; genus Goniobranchus; species Goniobranchus fidelis. The sequence goes on from JAOWAZ010270991.1 coordinate 11,108, forward strand.
GGGACAAACCTTTTCACACCTTTCAAGAAGCGAGAGAGGGTACCGATACCGTATTGTCTGAGATGCGAGTGCATGTGTCATCATCAGTAAAATGATAATAATATGACAAAAACAAAAGAACAAGTTGACAGACAAACTCCAGTTCTTACGATGGTTAATTAGTACTGGACTTTTTTTTTTTTTTTAGTTGCATACTGTCCCTGTATCTCTATGACTGTGACAGAAGAAGGACAATTCCATGAAACGTTGTAAAGGCTTCATCCTGTCTTTCTATATAGTAACCCAAAGCTTTCCTAGCTTACAATGATGTGCCTCATCCAATAACCTTGACATTTATTAGAGACAAAATTTTCTTTTCTTCCTCTTTCTAAAATTTGCAACCTCCCAAATCAAGTTTCGTGCTGTAGTTGATAATACAAAAATGCATCTGCCTCTTTTAGAGAAAGTCTTCAGGATTTGATCGGGTTTGGTTTTTGTTCAAACTTTTGGTAGAAAAGTCAGGTGAGGTGAGTCCTTAGGGTGGCCATTGTAGATTTATTGCCAAATCAAGAAGCTAGAATTCAACTCCAAAACTCTTTAAACAAATTCTCTTTACCATACATCTTTACAATAAAAAGTCAACACAGTATTTAAATGGTTAGCTTTGCATAACACTTTCATCTAATGCAATCAACAGTTCCTCGCATTCTCACAAAACAGCTTTAAATTTGGAAATTTTACTATATATTAATTTACCATAA
>JAOWAZ010272102.1:0-11845 GCA_028565935.1 Goniobranchus fidelis
TTTGGTTGTGATTTTTATTGTATGTACATTGATTTTTAGTATAATTTATATATAAAATTTTTTTACTGACATTGTAAAGCACCTTGAGACTTACATGATTAGGCGCTTCATAAATAATCTTTTATTATTATTATGTATTATTATTTATTATTGAGTGACGTCTGACATTGTTATAAATATGCAGTGAAAATTATTTCCTTTATTGAAAAAACATAAATAGGTAACAAAAATTTCCACATTGACTCATTTTTCCATGTTGTAGTCACATGCATGAAAATGGGGCCACATTTTGCTCAATGTTTAGACGTTGGCTTGGGATTGGAAAGTCGTGGGTTTGATTCCTGCCATCAACTACTTGTGTTTCTTTCCTTAAGCAAGAAAATTTACCTTGATTGCTTCACTCGACTCAAGCGTTAAAATGAGTACCGGTACTTAGCAATAGACTGGTATTATTGCATAAGAATGTGTTCACTTTACTGTGCACTACATAGGGGGTATGCTTGCTAGCAATGCTAGGTGAGAAAGTATTGTAAAGCACTTTGAGATTGTTCACAGAATGGTGGAAAACTTTATAAAAGAAGCAATTTTTTTCTTTTATCTTTAGATAATCAAAGAAAAAAATATGAAGTCAGAGAAGTTGCATATGCCGTGAAGGATGATCTGCAGGGCTGTGAATATGGGTTGATTTTGGAATGTTTTTTTGGGCTTGTTTATTCTTGCATACATTTTTCTTTTGAGATTTGGAGCAAATTTCCTTTTAGAAAAAGCAAAATGTACTTTAAGTTTCAAGTTCACTTTCAAAGTTTTTTTTGTTTTAAAAGTTGTTTCATTAAACAGATTTGCTCCAAAGATTTTCTTGATTCAGTGTTGATCTTTCTTTTCTCTTTTCAGTGTCAGCAGATACAGGCCTGATAGGGGGAGATAAATCTCATGAATACCATTATTTAGTGGACGTGGGTCAAGATACCTTACTCCTGTGTGAACTGTAAGTTCCCTCCTCTTTCCCAAAATGTAACTTGAAAGTCGCAAACTTGGAAACAGGGAGAACTCTGCTACAGCTCAATCAATTCTTCTCCCCCTTGTTACTCCTTTAAATAGTCAATAAAGATAGGTTTTTGATAACAAGATATAGGCAACTGGGAAATAGTGCAATCCTCTCCTCCCATAGTCTAGTTTTACTGTAAAATAAACTACCATAGAGACAAATAGTATTTAAAAACAGATATTGTAATAATAAAACCCCCCACAAAAATGCAAGAAATAGATTTAACTTACTAGGTTGGGTCCAGTCAGAGATCATCTTGTCATTGCACATGAACTATAGTATATTAGTTTCAGTAGATCCATATCTAGTGTATGTAGCTCAAGCACTGTACAGCAGCACTCTGAAACAATTGATAATGGAGGTGAGAGGAGAGGTGAGTCTGTCTTCTTTCCTGTATAGAATGAAGATTTCTATAGAGAAAGGGGAAATAGAGATGAGATATACCACAATTCACTTTAAAGGGATTGGATTAGCATTAGATTAGCATTCATGTCAAGGGAAGTACTGAATCTTTTGTTTTTCTCTGGCATGTTTATACAATTTCAAGACAGCTTAGCAACAGGTTTTGTGGTCTGTCAATTTCACTACTTCTGAGTTCTTCTTCTAGCTTACTATCCCTTGAAATGAAACTGGAAATCTACTTATTTTTATGTCTTCGTTTCATGGGGCATACCGGACCTTAGCTTGATTTTTCTTATTTTCATAAATATGTTTGTATTTTTGTGTTTTCTGTATATGAAGAAACACAACCTCTGTTTGTCTCAAGTTTCTGGCCATACCTCCTTAACTCTTTGATTTCAACTTTCAGGTCAGATTTCTTTACCTAGACAAATGTAACCATTGTTATGATACTAGTTTGTCTTAGACCCATAATTTGAATATATTGTTGGACTTGTCTTGTTTCCATTACATTAAGGTTTGTTTCTTCTCTATGTGTCTGCATCTACTAATAGAAATTTTGACAACTTTTTTTTCCTCTTTCAGATGTGGTATTGAGATGAACAAAGAATTAGAAGGTTTGTTACAGTTAATGTATATAATTTGTTTGATTCAAAAAAGGGATGACAAATTACAGATAGGACAATAAGTATCTAAATAACCATTTATGAATTTGGATGCCTTAAGCTTTGTTCTTTGTTTGTTTGTTGGTTGTTTTTTGTTGTAACTTAACAGGATTGTAATGAAGAAGGAAGGTTATGTTCATGGTATAGTTCATTGTCACAGCAATAAAGTTATTTAATGTTTTAAGTCACATATTTTCTGAATTTGGAAGATGATCATAAAGTTTCACTGATGTGTACTGCTCCATAAATTGCAAGAACATGTTTGGAGTATTTGATTACTTCTTTCACTATTGTGCTTGTTTGAAGAATTCTAACATTGCGATCATAATTTGGCAGCCAAAAATTAAGGGTTTTGACTGAGAGTGCTTCATTACCTGTGCATTAGTTAAGTTTATCTTCTATTGAAGATTATTTCTGACTTTTCCAGTGAAAGATAAAATATAAAAAAAAAGAACTTTTTTCACTTTTTCAGAAAGTGTGGACTGGAAAAGTCATTGTCAACTCACACCAGCTGACTGTAGATGTGTAGAAAAGAAAGGAATGGAAGTATGTAGTGTTTGTTGTCAGTAATAAGCTCTTTGTTTTATCTTTGTGATCCCCATGTGTTATGAGTCCTAGAATATCATAACAGCGAGCTGTTGTGATTTGAAGGGAACAAAATCAGAATTTCATCACAAAAACCACGAGAACAAAACAAATTGATTGAGTATTAAGGGGATTCTTTTGTGTATTTATTTATCTATAAATGTAAAAGAAAAGTCTTGTACTTAAACACAAAACATGAGCATGTTTTGTTTTGATGTCTTTTTTGTTTGGTTTTGGTTTAAAGTACAGGATTTGTTCTCTCTATAAAAATATAAATTTGGTTATCACCATCATCATGCCAGGTATAGACCGTAGACAAATATATCTTTTAATTTCCTGTGTTTTTTTTCTCATGCAAATGTTAAGACTATTTTCACTGTCAGAGTTGTTGTTTCCTACATTTCACAACTAAGGAATTGTACAGTTCATTAGTCCTTCCATTACCAAAGGTACTTAAGGCCGTCATGCACTGCTAGAATCATGTTATTGCTTGTCCTGTTTCTTCTACTACCTCATTCCACATCTCATTTTCCCTGAGAATCAGATCTTTATAATGTTGCAGCAAAATAATTTTGGTTGTCTCCCTTCCCTTCTTACCTGCTGCATTCCACCTGAATATGCTTATTGATAATCTTACCTCCTTCATATTTGCTGGGTTTCCACATTGTCCTAATCTTCTTTCTCCTACCAAGTTTTTTATTTCTTTCTCATTTGTTATTCTAGTTGCTTCATTTCATATTTTGTCGAATTATCCTGTCATGAGTGTTTTCTGAGACATCACACTGAAGTTCGTTGAGTTCATTAGGGCATTCATGGAGAGAATGCTTTTTCCCCAGTGGATATTTGTCTCTTCATCAACACATCAAAAACATTTCAAAGCATTCAAAAGCATACACATGTGATGCTTTTTTCATAGGAATGAAGTTTTAATTTATCGAGATTGACCGCATTCAAAATCTGATGGCACTTTTGAAACCAAGGACCAAAAGATAAGGCAAGACCTAGACTTTGATATTGTTCAATTATAAAAATTATTTCTTTAAAAATACCTATATGTCACAAGACAAAATCAGTTAATTAGTTGATCAAAGAGAGCGCAGAAGAGCGAGAATAAGCATTCTCTATGAATAGCCATCTGAAAAGAAAAGTGCAACGAAGCATGGAGAGATGCTGCATCTATAAGTAAAAAAAGTGTAGAAATCCTTCCTTTGGCTGCCCTTATTCTTTGCACTGTGCATCTGTCATGTACACACAAAAAAAGCAGAGTTTACCATAGCATTCATTTTGGTTTTCTCATAAGGATGATGGTCTTTGGGAGAGGTCTCACCTGAGATCTTGCAAAGAACCAAGATAGAAATGTAAACGGATTCTAATGATGTAATGATGTGCATGAATGATTCAGCATAGGAAAAGAAACAGCAGTGTTTAAAATAGAAGACGGCTTACAACAAACAGAGAACTAAACATGTAACTAAAACTAACAATGGCAGTGCGGCCAATGTTGAATTTTTTTTTCCGTTGTCTGGATGTATCTGCATGAAGGTCATTAGATTTTCAATGTTTCCAATTTCTTGAAATGCATTTGATTCAAATTCCTCAATCTGGATTTGCATTTTCATAGATTTTTCTCACCTAACCTTTTGAGGGGAGAAGTCTTCTCCTGATTATCTTTGAAAGTTAGTTTGCTGGGTATAAGTTATATTATTGTTGCCTTTGCCAATTGTTGCCTTAATTTCAGCAACCATTCCGTTCTAGTTTTAAAAGTTAGGCTTACCGGACTTTTTCCAGGGCTGAGTTATTGGAACTGTAGGTCTTTGTTGTGTGAAAAGTAATGAAGCCTACAACTGACATGCCTTTTTTTTTTAGGTCCTTGAAGTGCATTTACACAGAAATGTTTCTCTATTGTTGTTCCATTCCATAATGACTTTTCTGTTTGTGTCCTCAGGTTGGTCATACCTTTATTCTTGGAACGAAGTATTCATCTGTCTTCAAGGCATCATATCGAGATTCAACTGGTAAAAAACAAATGTGAGTTTAGTATCACCTTTTGTCTTTTTTAAAATATACTTTTTACCCATAAGAGGATAATTGTGTGCATGGTGGGAGATGTGGTGGGGAATTTTTTTTACATGGGTTGTTCTCATGACACTGATGAATTACATCCATCATCAATGATTTACATCCATCATCTCTACTGAATTATTATACTAATGCATGAAATTATGTTTTGTAGTCTTTGAGTATTTGAGGAAGATTTTGACCCAACACAATCTTATTACACTACAGGGATTACCATTTTTTGACTCAGATCATGATTTTTTAGGTAGTCTAGGGTAGTCAGTCCTAGATACCATTAGCCATGAAAACTGCAGGATTTGGTGTAATTTCTTTGGCACTGTCATCCCCTTCATGATATGACAATCATGGGAAAGAATGAGAATGTGTGAATGTCTGGTATTACAAAATTCAGATCTAGATGGATGAAAAAGAATAACATTTTTCAGTGTGAAAGGGCGTCTTTCATGCTTAAGAGAACCTTGAAGTTGTAGTTTTAACATCTGAATGCTTGAATTCTGTCATCTATGTAATTACAACACAGATTTTCACCTTTTTGTTGTGATCTTTCAGTGACTGCAGTATGGGTTGTTTTGGATTAGGGTTGACTCGTATTATTCAGTCTTCCATTGAATGTCTTTCTACTGACACAAGCATTAGATGGCCTGCCCTTCTGGCTCCATATCAGATCTGCATCATTCCAAAGAAGGTATTGTCATTCTAACTTTACTCAGTAGTATTAGGATCAATACTGATTTTGTTTAAATGCCTAAATGTATATATTTATCTGGTGATTAAAAAAAAAGACTCCCCAAACCCTGAGGTCCGATTATCTGAACCCATTGCTCAATATCAATGAAACTTTGCAAACCAGTGATAATTGTATATTCTCTTGGTATGCAAAATTTCAATACAATTGCTTTTATACGACAAAAGTTATAGCTCAAAGACATAGGATAGGTCAGAACTAAAAGAAACAAACCTCTTGCTTAAAGCAGTGCAATTTTAGTGTAAGTCCTGCCATTCCGCTCCATTGGTATCACTAATTTGTTTTCATTGTTATCTCTCTTGTCATTCTGTTCAAACTGAACACTGTTGGAAATATTGTCAAATATTTGTGATGAAAAAAGAGTCCTCAATCTTCTTCATTTAAAAGTGTTATCTTTCAGGGTGATATTTATGTTTTCTTGCAGGATGGCCTGAAGGGAGAAGCCTTCTTGAAGGCGGCTGAAGATTTGAGTGATAAGCTTGTGAACTTTTCAAACCTTCGAGGCGAAGTTGTTATTGATGATAGAATGTCTCTAACTATAGGAAAACGACAGTTTCATGGTGATCAGTTGGGCTACCCATATCTCATTATCCTTGGAAACAAGGTAAGCAGCGCATTATTATACTATCGAAATTGTAAATGCTTAAACTAAAATAGACAAATGCGAGGTGAAACTCAAAGACCCCTAAAGAATTATATTACTGCTTTTGTTTAACCTGTGTATAAATTTCTTGGTGTTTTGTGTATTTCAAAGGTAGTTCGAAATGCCAAAGTTCAGCTGTAAACTCTCATTGCAGTAACGACTTCCTTGCATTGATTAGTGCTTATTCATGTGACATCAATACAAGTAAAATTAATTTTTTTAACTCGAAGGTGATGCAACAGGGCATTGAAGTTTGTTTTGTTTTCTTTGCTTGTTTGTTTTGTCATGTAATTATTTTCACGTTATATTGAAGACTTTTAGAATTTGTCACTTTATCAGGCTCATTACTCAGCTCAGATCTAATTAAAAGGCTGACCCTACACAATCACAATCCATTGAGCCAGCCAGAAACTGAAGTAGCATGGAAACAAACGATTGTTTCTTTAGAAGAGCTGTATTATCTCTCCTCCTCCTCTCCCTCTTCGTTTTTTTTTTAACACATATCCGTGTAAGTCTCTAAACACGTAAGTCAGAAATTGGGTCATGACATTTTTGACTCTTAATGACCAGAATGGGTGCTCACCACCTCTTCTATCAATTGTACCTGTAAGTCTCTAACCCATAAGTCAGATATTGGGCCATGACATTTTTGACTCTTAATGACAAGAATGAGTGTCCACCACCTCTTCTATCAATTGTACCTGTAAGTCTCTAACACATAAGTCAGAAATTTGGTCATGACATTTTTGACTCTTAATGACCAGAATGGGTGCCCACCACCTCTTCTATCAATTGTACCTGTAAGTCTCTAAAGACGTAAGTCAGAAATTTGGTCATGACATTTTTGACTCTTAATGACCAGAACTCTTGCCCACCCCCTCTTCTATCAATTTATCTGTAAGTCTCTAAAGACGTAAGTCAGAAATTGAGTCATAACATTTTTGACTCTTAATGACCAGAATGGGTGCCCACCACCTCTTCTATCAATAGTACCTGTAAGTCTCTTAACATGTTAAGTCCATAGGTATATTTATAGAAGAGATGGGGGACACTCATTCTTGTAAACTAGAGCCATAAACATCATGACCCAATTTCTGACTTGCGTGTTTAGAAACTTACAGAAAGGTACATTTCACCATGCATCGAAAAGGCTAGGTACAGTTTATTTCCCTTTAAAGCTGCATTTACCTATCTATTTATCTCAACTAAAGCAGTTCAACAGCGATTGATATTGTTATCTCTAATAAAGCTCACTTGTGGAGATGGGATGATGCAGCTCTGTACTGATGAGATGTCAAATATGTACAATACAGTTTTTAGCCTTGTAATGGTAGCACATAGCAGTTTTACCTAAGGCTAACTATTGTCATTAGATTCTTTTTTTTTTCATTTGAAAAAGGATTTAATTGTCCTACTTCAGGTTTTGTTACCTTGTGTAAATTTAAATTAAATTTTATTTGTATTTCTTTCTTATTTTTCAGCTTTTGGATCCAGAACCCTTGTTTGAGCTGGTTGATGTGGCGAAAGGAGAGTCGACATTTTTAAGTATTAATCAGCTAATGGATTTTGCAGGGAAAATAGCTTCTGTACCTTTACTTTAGTCATTATAAGTCTACTTGGACTAAACATTCATGACCTATGGCCTGAATTGCCTGTTAAATGGTATCTACTTTGTTGAGTCTTGTAAGAGGTCTTCATATCTTTTCAACGTGTTTGTCAGTGGCCTACCTCTTATGAATTCTGAAAGGGATGTGTTGGGCCATGGTACAACAAAAAGGAAAATTTGCTTCCAGTAACTTTAAATCATGTTAAGAAAAGCCAACTGTCAAATCTTTCTTTGTAATGTTTTGATATGAAAATGATTAAGAAGGCTTAAAGGCCAAATGCTTGCAGATAACTATGATCAGTATGGTATGATATAGAAGCGTCACAGCTGTGGAGATGCACTTGAGCTAGAAATAAATAGTTTTAGGATTACAAAAATGTTCAGTCATTAAACGCTTAGATTCATAGTTGACATTAATCACATTTGAGTCTGAGACCAACTTTCTTCCTGCACAAAGAGGATATTATGTATTTGAACAGTGCAAAATGTTATATTTCACTAAAGTACTGTAAAACTTGGTTATAACAACTCTGGGCATTCCAATTGAAAGCTCTTCATTGTTCCCAAGGTCTCATTATTTTTTTTTTTATCAGAATCAATGGCAAATACTTAATTTGTCATACCATTGTCAAAATAAATTTATGGAAGCCGTAACACATTACTCGAGGCACCAACTTCATGCCAAAACAAGGCGCTGTGGACTATCCAGTGTAGATCTCAAAATCATGAGATTGTCCTTTAGCATTTATGGACAGTTGTTGATAGCATGATACAGAAAACAAAATCTGTACAAATTCCCTGTCTGTCAGTGGTGTTGCTGCACAATAGATTTGTATGTGGTGTTAACTTACTTGAGTGTCATTGATTTCTACAGATGTCCTGTCAGATGAAAGAATCTTTTCAGTTTCTTGACATATCTATTGCCCAGATGTCGGTTATCATCAATGTGGATACATTTAAAAAAGAAAAAATCTCCCTGTGATTGACTTCATGATGGAGGTGGCAAGTCGCCTCATGAAGGAGAACAGAGGTAATGGAAGGAGAAAAAAAGAACTGGCCATCTTTTGACATGGACCAACAGTAATGGTTCAAAAGGAGGCAAAGAGAGGTGTGACAGCAGATGTGTCACCTCTCTCCGTGAGGTCTGGCCATGTGTCACATTTCTCAGTGCCATAGGAGAAAAAAGAAAGATGTAAGGTTTCTGACTGCACAATGTTTTTTCACATACACTGCATGAAATGCAAAGTTTATCATTGTGTGACCCAAAAATCAAAACTTCTTTTCTTGTTTTTATCAATCAAACAATCTAGTAATTGTTCAGTTTGAAAACTGAGTAAAAATTTTGTGTGTTATCTTTGTGTGTGATAATTTAAATGATGTTATGTCATCTCTTTACATGCTTATTTTATCACGATTCACCAACCTAACAAATTTGAATGTTTTCTTTATTAGTAAATTTATGTAAAAGCACTTAAAATGGTGTTGGTTGAATGATGATATATGAACAAAGTGTGTTTAACCCTATTTTAATCTTTGGGGTCCAATGAACTTTTCCTAATTTGACCCCTTCCTTGACAACACAAATTTTTGTTTGTCTCACGTGCATGGTTTGCTCACCCCAAAAGGGCTATGTCGGATTTTGAGATTTGCTTTCTTTGGTGTCCATTGGACCTCCTATAAGTAAGTTGAGAATATAAGGGAAACCTCCTATTTCGTATAGCAATTTCTATGCTTCTGTTTTTGTTTATTTGTTTTATAATAATAATTTTCATCTACTCCTTGAAGTACAAAGGAGCACTACCTTTAGAGGCTCTACCCTTTAGCATACATGTACTTTGTCATATTTCTGGGCACCCATTTGCATCTGAGTTGAATGTAAGCAAGTAGCCTTTCCCAGAAACTACTCAGCAAAATTCAGTTTTGAACTCAGGACATCATTCAAACCAAGAGCTGAACATCTAAACAACTAGACCACATGTGATACATGCATGGAGAAAAACTATCAAGGCAAACAAATTTCATTAACGTTTCAAGGTTTAATGACTAAAACTTGTAAATGACTTTGAGGAAATCGAATGAAAAAAAACGTAAAATATATGCTTCAGCTGCAAAAGCATTTGAGCAAGATTTGTTTTCAAGAGTTGATCCATGCACTTGCGCTAATCTATCCAGATTCACAAAAGAAACAGACCTTGTTGGTTTTACAATGCGCATTGCAAATGAAGGCATCACATTTTGAGTAGACCTGCCTCACCTTCCTATCTTTCTTTCTTGTGCATAGACCACATCTTGCTTTCTCCGCTTTTCTCTTTTGACCTCTTCCCTTCATAGTTGCTTCATTTCCAAGGTTCCAGTCCAGTTTCAAAATTTCATTCGCCATCTTTACTCTTTGATTTAATTCCATTTTTCTTTGATGATGTTCTAATAGCAACTCCTTAGCCAGAAGTTCATTGAAGGACCCCGTGCCCTTCTGAGATGTTGTGTCCCCTGGGAAAATATCCTTGTACATTATGTTCATGGCCACAGCTGCTGTGTCAAGTAGAATGTAGAAAAGCACCATTGGTCACCTTCTGGTCTTTCTGTTGCAGGAAAAGCTGTGACACATGTAGTCAAAAATGTCAACACCACCCTTCATTTTGTTTGTTGTATGTGACAAAAACTGGTTTCTTTTTACCCTCCTCATCAACATCAATGGCACGGTGCATTGTACTCTAGACAACAACATGTTTCTTCTCATTGGACTTGCATGCAACCAGGCTCTTGTCTTCTGCAAATACAAAACTGCTGTCGATTTTTTTTTTTATTCCCTTTCCTGAATGAAATTCCCCTGGGCAGGAAAGCTTTGTTTTTCCTGAAGGTGCCTACAAGTGACATTTCTTTCTTAGACAGATGGTCTGCAAGCTCTAGAACAGTAAAAAAGTTGTCGCAAGTGACGTTTCTACCATCTTGTGATACCGGTATGGTGCAACTAGCTGCTTCATTGTCTCTCTACCAAGGTTTGTCTTTCTTTCACCATGTTTCCCCAGGTAAGGAATGGCCTTGAGAGGATAAATGCAGTTTGGCTATTGCAAACCAGAAAGAGCTTCAGACCATATTTGTCTGGTTTGCTTGGAAGGTATTAAAGGAATCTGCATCGTCCTCTCCAGGGAACAAGCTGCTCATCTACAGTCAGGCATTGTGATGGTTTGTAATTTCTTTGCAGATTTTTGCTGACCTCATCAAATAGGTCCCTTAGTGGAGCAAATATGTCTCTGTCACATCTGCTGGACCGTGTGGCCTTGCCTTAAAACCTCAATGTAGTGGACACTTTGATAAAGCACTTCAAAGTCATTGTGCACATGGCCACACTATCTGCTGCAGCTCCATACCAAATCTTTGTAGCTTTCAGAAGACTCAGTTTCTGTTCACCTAAATATATGTAAGCCAATTAGTAATGACATCCACTGCTTTCCATCTTGAACCTTGGCGTCTGATACCCTCCTGCTTTGTCATTTTGACTAGAATGTTGATGATTCTTTCTGTGAATATCAACCGGAATACGGATGAAATTGAGTCGATTGCTTTTGGGTGATTGACACTGGATTTGGGAGGTCTGAAAACATTTCTTGTTGGTGTCCTTCCAACTTGAGAAATGGGAACTTTGCTCCAAACTATTGATCCGTTCTTGCTTACGGTGATATTGCTTGATGACGATAACTGAATGGCATCCCGAACTTCATTGTCTTCTTGGTTATCTTCTAATTTGGCTCTGGGTCTGATTCTGCCAAAAGTTCCGCACATTCATCTGATGAATCTAAATCCCTACCTCCATTGACTATATCAATATCGTCATCTGGGATCCATGGGAACGTTTGTTGGAGGCTGGAATTATCATCAGAATCCCCATCAACAGGTTCATCATCCACTGTACACGTTTGAGCTTCCAAATTAAAGCAATCAGTTTGATCATAGGGTACTTGGGACTGTAATCTATCACCAGGACTCAAGCATGGATTTTGTTGCTGTAGTATTTGTGTGTTTCGGGACGAATAAGGATAGCCGAGATGGATGCAGATAATTATGTAAGGCTTTATTCATG
>JAOWAZ010273213.1:0-11842 GCA_028565935.1 Goniobranchus fidelis
CCAACCTACTCTCGAGTCCAGCAGAGAGGAACCATAGGATCCTGGGCTGGAAAAACACGCTAAGTAACGCTAAGTAATTTACTCACACAATTCAAAAGCGCCATTCACAAAAACTACAAATGCTAGAATGTGGACATTTCAATGAACCCTAGGAGTGGTGTTGGATGAGTGAAACAAACAAAGAGACCTCATTTGATGCAATAATTGTGGATGTAGTGAAGGCGGAAGAATTTGTGCAATTTTCAGACAACGCCATTGATCGGACAGCGGGTACCCAGAAATGCATCTGACTGCTAGTGACCCAGAGCAGGTAGCCGGGCGGAGTTGATTTTCAATGGCCTTCGGCTGGCCTCAACTAAGTGGTAGTGAATTTCCGTTAGAGTGAGCCGCTGTGGGCTCAGACAGTCGCCTTGTGGAATTCCTACGCTACTGGTGAATGATTTCTTATTTGTTGCACCCTGAATCTTAAGATCGAATTCAGTATTGCATTATACAGAGGTAAAATACATTAATAGCGGGTTAAACATTCACTGATTCAAGGTGACTTCTATGCATAAAACAGTCTGTGGAATTCCCAGGTATAAGACAATGAAGGTGGTAGCAAGGAGAACTCACCATCAAATACTTCTAGATAGTCGGTAACACAGCCGGTACTTTCTGCAATCATGTAGTCCACCAGGGTTATGTTCACCGCTTTGCCGGCTTCTGTCTCAATAAGCCACCGGCACCTCTGATTCCTGTAGATTTGTACCCACTAATTAATAAATACGTTACATGTGCCTACGTGTGTTAATGTGTCAAGTAAGGAAGATAACTTTATAAGCATTGCCCTGCCTTAGCTAGCATGATCAAACTTTTGACATAATCACCATCTTTATCACTACTGCCACGGTATGTAGTTATTAATTTTCCCCTATCTCCCCCTTTAGCTCTTTGTAAATCTTATGAAACAAAATATAACTTTTCGTGACCAATTATTCAACACCAATAATATATGTGTCTTCAAGTCTGTTGAGCGTCATGTTTCAGTGAAAGTAGACAATTACTCAAAGAACCAGATGGGAATCAGTTGTGGGCTGCTAAAGTCCAGACATATACAAACAATCACTGAACTTCGTTTAGGGTACCCGAACACGGATGTCAGCACTGGTGTACATCAATGATCTATGTGTTGTATGTCCAAATCCACCTTAATATACTCTGAGTGATAATCATCTCTTAGGTTTACCAATCCAATTTTTTTTACACCATCGAATGAGAATAAGCAATGCATTTTCATCATCCATGTGATCACTCCAGCTATTGACTAGAAGATGATACCTGACTCGATCAGGTCATAAAAAGACCCGAATTGTCAATTATTGACTCAGAACTCGGCTCAGAATGCGATGTATACCCCAAGCTGCTAAATATGCTTCCTGAAACCTATCTTGCACAAAATCCCAGCATATGGACATAGCAGCAATGATAGTTTCGTTGAAATGGCCTTGCTGGTTTGGACAGGGTTATTACAAATCAAAATGTCACACAAAGCACCGGTCGTGAATAGAGCAGGTCAGCGCGGGATTTTTTTGTCGATATAACAGACACCAGGTGAATTGCTCTTTTGTTATATCCATTTAGAAATACAAAAGAATCATAAGACAAAAAACAACAACAAACCAAAAGAAAAACAACTACCCCAAACAAACAAAAAACAAACAAAATAAAACAACAACAACAACATAAACAAAAACAGGACCACCTCTTCATTTCTAAATTACAGAAATTTCGATATTTCCCATTTCATTATACCGCTTTTCCAACTAGTTTTTTTCTTTGAACCGGTACCTTTTGCTTTTATCTTCCCCTCTCTTCATGCCTGTGATCCTCTCCAGCTCCACTTGGAAACATCCGCAATTATGTAACCATCAATATTCGAGTTTCTTGTCCTAATGATTGGGTCAAAATTGATTGATCGGCACGGGTTAATAGTAAATTTGGCCTTTGACTTGCCTGATTTATGCTTCTGCATTTCTTGAGGAGCAAAGGGCAAGAGAAACACTGTCTTGTCATACTACGAGGTTTTGGGCATCGCTTTTTAGCTGAGCCCACGACATGTCAGCACTTTGGTCTCCGTCTCAGATCTTCTCCTCCGTATAGTTTGGGTCATCCCACTTTTCCCTGTCCCTGTGGGATCCATTCTAGGCTTTGCCTTGCTTTTGAATTTTAAACATGGACTTATTTTCTCAATGCTGTCATTTTTAATCTTAAAATGGTAAATTAGTGAATGTAGATTATACAAATTATGTTTTATGTGTTTTAAATGTCTCTACAATGTTTTTAAAGCATGTATCACGCCAAGAGCTCTAATGAGATTTGTGTGCGGTGTAAATGTCCATAATATTAGCATTGTGTCGTTTTGAGGCTTTCTTGACCTGTGCCCAATCCATCCCCACTTTTTAACCTTTGATGGCAATTGGTGTTTGTTTTGTACATTTTCACATCTCTTCAATTGGTATTGTTTGGGGCCATTTGCTTTTTAAAAATGTATTTCAGGCATTTGTTTATGAATATTTGCAGTCTTTGAGTATTGGACTTGGTTGTTCTCCCTATTTCAGATCCAAAGGACAGGACAGATTTTACGTTTATGTTGAATTTTCTGATTGCGTTATGGAGTAAAGCTGGGAATCGACAGGCACGGTACAGCAGCAGCAGCGTGAAGGCAGCGGGACGAAATGTGCGGTTTCGCAAGTTGCAGCTTTCATTGTTTGAATCAATAGACGCGGTGTGGGACTGCAGCTTAGCGCCTTTTTTGTGTTGTTTCGGTATGGCATCCACCCAATCAAAACGGTCTAGGTTCATGAAACAAGAGCGATTACTGCTGTTAATTTCACTCCTGTTTAAGAAGAGAGCGGATAACCCATAACGAAGACAGCATTGATTTTGGAACTTGCATGAAATTCTGAAACATCGAAAGTCACGTAAAAGAGCTTCAGCTCCACAATGAACAGTTCCAAGAGAGAATAGTTCACTCAGATGTGCGGGTGTGATTGCGTGTGTGGGGTGGAGGGGGTTGAGGTGGTTGTCATTAGGTGATTTGCTTCTGAAAATGCTTCAATGTAAGTGAAATTTAAACCCTACTGCCATTAAGTGATTTGCTTCTTAAATTGCTGAAAGGTAAATCAAATTTAAGCTATGCTGTCATTAAATTGGAAAATATGTCATCAGAAAAAACTTACGATGTCAGAACTTGAAGAACTTCAGTGGCCATTATTTCTACGATCCCACCTACACACATTGGGACTGAAATACACAAAACAGTCTTAACTGAGAATTTCTACTCATTCTACTTATTACTCGGACAACTACCATCTGATCAGTGACATTTTAATGAAATTGTGACTATGAGTGCTATACAGAATACCCTCTTTAGATTTCTTTTTTACCTTATAAATGTAATTTACTAATGCAAATTTCCTAGCAAAAGAATACATAAAGTTCACCTTTCACCTTTTGTGTTCTTCTACAACTACTCCTTGCTGCTATTACTGCCATCAATACAATTTCTGCTGCCCTTACTGCTGCTGCTACTATTCTGACTGCTGCTACTTTTACTTCTTGAATTTCTCTTATCATTTATTTACTACTGAAGAGAAAAAATCCACCAGCCTACTTTTTACTTCCTCTTTTTGGCACTCTAAGAAAAAAATGATTTGCAGATGGTAGTTGTCTAGATGGTTCATACAATTTAACAAGGTCAAATACATGAAATGGTGCATTATTATGAAAACAGTTGTGACAAAGCACTGCAATTGTAAAAGTTATTCTAGCCTTGACAGGGAGCCAATGAAGCTGCTTAAGCAGTGGTTTTACACGGTCTGTTTTAGTTACAGTTTAGGATAAGCCGAGCAGCTTGGTTCTGAAAACTCTGACATTTAAAAAAAACTTCATATCAAGTGCAATAAGCTCTTTGAAAATAAAGTTCTATGCTCTTTATCAGGTTTAGAGTGAGTCTATGTATGTCTTTCATGTCTCCACTATTTCTAAGTGTGATTCCGTACTTCACCCCTCCTATTCTATCCCCTTCCCTCCCTCCATCCGTCCGTCTGTCTGTCTGCCTGTCTCTCTCTCTCTCTGTGTCTGTCTCTGTCTCTCTCTGTCTCTGTCTCTGTCTCTCTCTCTCCCTCTCTCTCTCCTTCTGATATAAACATAATTCACCACCTTTACACCTGTTACATATAGTATGGCCTTTAAATATAGCCTCAGTGGCCTAATTTCATTACAAATACGTGATTCCAAGGTGGTAGTATCCCATTGGCCGGTAGAGGACAAAGGCACTAGACTACATATGAATTGAAAACAACTTGCTTCTCATTTCCTCTTATCTTCCAGTGACGTCAGACGTCACATAGGGTCCCAACTGTAAATTGCCAACCGTCTCTGTTCTGCGTTGCTGTCAACACTTCTGTCATGCTGGACATTCCCACTGTCTCAGCCTCTCTCATTAAGGTTCTTCTCAGGGTTTTCCTGGGGCGACCTATTTTTCTTCTGCCCTGTTTTCCAAAGCAGTGTCTGTTTTGTGATCTTCGTAATCTCTCTTCTGCACGAGTGGCCCGCATTGTTCTACCTTCTTTTCTTGATGACTTCTGACACTAGAGGTTTTTTTTTATACGGACAATAAAAGGAAAATTTCTTTCTATGGAGCGTAACAATTTTCCATTCAACCAGGTCATGGTCAATGACCCAAAGGTTTGAGCTTTACCACGTCCTCAAGAGCCAGATTCAAGGCGTGAGCGTTACTGAGAGTCCCAATAACGCCAAGACCAAAAAGTCTGTACATATTATGCTTCATGGAGGTTGAGATATCTTTCTGGCCATTACTGGCTTGAAATGGGAGGGGCAGTAAAAATACACAACCTACCTGGTGTAGTAGTAACTGCAACTTCCTCCACTACCAATTGATAGATGACTTTGAGATTCGGCCTGTGGACCCGAAACTCAGCATGGTAAATGATTGTCATCACAGATGAAGAACTGTTGAACAGAAGTTCAGATGGGGTTGCTGTTTCACAAGCCCTAAACAACAAGGTGGAATCTGTGTTTGGGCCTAAGCCCAGATGAATAGAATAGCGAAAACAATAATAATAAGGATGATAATACAAATACTAATACTAATACTTCTACTTCTACTACTAGTAAGTAAGCAAAGGTAGTCCCGTACCTATGATTGAGTATTAGGGGTATAGCTCTAATTATTCTAGGTATACGTCATAATGTGGTAGTTTGTCATCGCTTTATACACCGACTTTACTTTTGCCAAGTTCAGAAAGACCAAGCTACCCATTTATACTGCTGGGTGAACAGGGGGCCCAGAATAAAATCTATTGCCCGGCAGGGTTCAAACTCCGGCCACATTGCATGGCAGTCGGCCGCTCTACCAACTGAGCTACTGGGCCACCCCTTCTACTAATAATATTTGAAAAATGTTAACACTTTATGCAACCCTGAAGAGAAATTTGTCTTTTGGTTTTAAAACAATTTCGAGTTATATTTATGTGATGGCCACAGTGGCACAATGGTAGTGAGTTGGTCTTGCAAGGGAAAGGTCACAGGATCGATTCCCTGAGTGGGCATTGTGATCTATCCTTGAGCAATTTACACAAATTGCCTCAGTTTCGCGCACTGTTCTGACGGCTGATGCCCGGTTTTCGATTAAAAACCAAAAGACAAATTTCCCCTCAGTTATGAATAGAGTGGTAATTTGTTTTATATACCGAACAAAACAAAAGACTAATCAACAACATTCAAGTCTAGATTGCCACCTAAATTCATTCTTCCCAAGCTCATTTAGACTGTGGAATAGAATGCATGAATAGACATGCTGCTGAGAAGTGGAATCTTTCAAACAGTCTCTCTGCTAGATTACGTCAAGTCAAGCTACTGGACATCATAGGCTTGAACTCACCTTAATTTTGTTTTTCATGTGCTTCAAAGGTTGTACTCAGTTTTACTGAGTCAGTCGGATTATTTGGACAAGAAGAAAAAGAGGAAGGAGAAGGAGGGGGAGGAGGAAGACGAGGAGAAGAAAGGAGAAGAAGACAAAGAAGAAGAAGAAGAAGGTTATAATTGATCCTAGTCGTACTTTTTTGCGCCAATGCTGGAAAAGATTTTCTGACTGGCCTTGTCTATGACTGCATCCAAACTATGATGGCACTTTAAGTCACCGAGCAAGACTGGGCCCACCAAATACACGCCTTTGACGTTGAGTACAAATACCAAGTAAACTGGGTCTTCCAGAGTGGAGAAGCTAAGCTTTATTCCAAACCAATTTTCAGCAGTTGCAAAAAAGTATCCAAATTCCTCAAAGGTGTGCATCAATGCAGACGTGGATGAAGTTTTATATGATGCTTCCTTTCTACGTTAATGCACAAAAGTAAGGCAACACTCACAACACTCGCTTGCATAACAATA
Source organism: Goniobranchus fidelis (assembly GCA_028565935.1). Lineage (NCBI taxonomy): Eukaryota > Metazoa > Mollusca > Gastropoda > Nudibranchia > Chromodorididae > Goniobranchus > Goniobranchus fidelis. The sequence continues at coordinate 6,454 of JAOWAZ010273213.1, forward strand.
GCTTTAGAATATTAGTTCAAAGACAAAATATATAGCTGTATGAACTAGACCTCATTATGCACATATCTGACACCTGAATGGGGGTTCTAAGTTGATGCATTCACATTTTGTGAATTTTTATCATATCGTTGTAAGAAAATCTACTTAGCAAAAGTAGATCTAAAGGACTATCCACTGAAGTTAAGAGTACATCCCCTATCAAACCATGTGTGTTGTGCATCATTATGAACCGCACCATTGTGCATATCAATTTCCTTTCACTCAAATAATAGTTGGGATTTTCTTTTTACTTTTTATTCCCTTGCACAAAATGCAATTTCTAACTCCTAGTTTATGAATGTCTGTGTAATTGCAGGATTTGGGAGAATTTCACTGAATGAGATGTCAAAATGTTTGAAATTACCTATAAATTAGTGGGAAGCAACTTAAAACTGAAAAGATATGAAAATTTGGTGGCATGATTCTTATATACGAGTGTTGCATTACTCTTGCGCATGATTGCATAATATATGTATTTAATTGTCTTGATGCTATCATGAAATTATGGCAAAACGGCCTGGTGCATGGTGTGCATGGAAAATTCAGGCTCATTGTTCATTGAGTCAAACCAGGGACTAAACATTGAGTCAAATTACAAGCAGAACATGAGTGATTACAAGGCGATATACAAAGTAATCATCTTTATACTTCTCTTTAGCATTGACTTTGGTAAATTTTCTTAAGATTTATATCTCTTAACGATACCATACAGGTAGAGGTTGAATCAATTTAAAATTAGAACTCACCGTCGTAGATTTCCAGAAAATTGTGCTTAGGGCATTCCAGGACTATTTCTTCTAAACGTATTTGTATACGGCCTGACTTTGTTTGAATTTGCCAGATACAGTCTAATTCACTGAAGAAGAAAACAACAACAGGGGACCAAAAATAAATTAACAGTAAAAACTTATCATAGTTAAGATAGAATAAACCGTATAACAATTATGGGCAATGTTTGTTTCATCTTCTCCTTCTTTGAACAGCATTCCTTCCGAGGTAGCTTCCCAAATGAACTTTCTACGCTGTTTATTATCAGGGGCACGATGGCTACATTGTTAAGGCATTGGTCTATGATTTGGAGGTCCTGGGTTCAATTCCCGCCAGCGATGATATGTATTGTTTTTTTCCTTAAGCAAGAAAATTTACTACTCATTGCTTCACTCAACTTAGGCCTTAAATGAGTAGCTAGCAAATGGCTGGTATTGTTGCCCTTTAATTGGATACAATTTATTGTATATCCCCCAGTGAGTAATCCTGCTAGGCGATGAAGTATTGTGAAGTGCTTTGAGACTGTTGTTAGAACACTGAAAATCACTATATAAATGCAATCTTTTCGTTTAAATTCGGCATTTTATTTTCCTGTCCATGTCACTTCCGCTCTTTGCCATTCTTTTATAATATCCTCTTCTCACCTTTTACTCAGCCTTCCCTTCACCCCGCTTCCATTCACCTCTCCCTCACATTCCATCCAATGATCAAGTGTCCTTTAGATTCATTCTTTTTAATACATCTTCATTTTTTTTTATAAAATCCGCTTTGTCCATGGTACTTTGATAATTTTACCATTGCATTTGAACTTGAATGACCAAAGTCTCCTTAATGTTCTCTGTGTCAAATGCCCAGGTCTCCCATCCAAAGAGGGCAAATTGAAATACATGGACGTTAAGCATCTTCTTCTTTGTGTCTATATCTTGTCATTTCCATAATTGTTTGTAGCTTGTTGAACTTTTGGGTAGCACTTGTAATCTTCCATTTCATTTCAGGTAGTATTTTCACGTCTTCTTGAAAGTGCACAAAGATATTTAGTGATCGTAATTTACATTTTCTATTAGTTCTCCATTAAATTCTATTCAAGTTTCAATCCTACACTTTTCATTGTAAAACATTTATTTTTTTCTTTCTAATGTTCAATAACAAGCCTTTCTCTTCACTATGAATCTTTTTTGCAAGGACTTGATTTCTCATTGGGAATATCATAGCTGTGTCATCTGCATACTTAGATCTCCAATTTTATGGCCATGTATGTTTATTTCATCAATGTCTTTTACATTTCTTTCGTCTTCATACACTTCTCTCATTAGATTCTCTGTGTAGAGTTGAGGGGGATAATGTTTGATGGGATAAAATACTTGAGGCCGATTGTTTGTAATCTAAATCAGGGCGTTTTCTATTCTCCACACAAAACATCAAATTCAACTGAAGGGCTTAAAGAACATCTTCTGCTTTACGCATCCATCACCTATGGGTACTGTGCAATGATTATCACCCAACAACAAAGGGCTAGAAGTAAGTCTACAGCTCTATTCCAGTACATAAATATCCTAATTTACCTTCCAATTAATATGTACCAAATCGATAACCAAAATATTTATACTAGACAAAACAAAGGATAAAGCTATAGAGTACCGATACCATATCCACATTTAGATTGCCACCTAAATTGCTTCTTCCCCAGCTCATTTAGACTGTGGAAACGAATGCCTAATCCTATCAGATGCTGCAGAGAAGTGGACTCTTTCAAACACTCCCTCTGCCATATAACCCTCAAGTCAAGGTTCTAGACACCATAGGCTTGAACTCACATTTTTTCTTTCCTTTTTTTTTGTAACCATTTTTTTTCATGCACTTTAACAGTTATAATCCGTTTTACTGAGTGAGTCAGATTATTTGGAGAATAAGAACATGAGAAAGAGAAAAAATTTAAGAAATCCTAAGATAATCCTACCTTTCAACGATTTCTGGATTGCTGGCCGTGAATGTGTGAGGTTCTTTTAAAGCGTGCAATACAATAAACTCCTCATTACATAGTATGACTGAAATTAAGAAAGGGTTTATGATGTTAAGGTGAATTCTCCAAATATACAACCACATTCCAGTACAGGTAAAAGAATCAAATGTTTACAGGAGGTGGGGTCAGGGCTTGTAATTGCAAAGTTCTGAGTTCAAAACGAGGTCATGCAGTGGCGTTGTTTAGTCCTTGAGAAAGGCAATTTACACACATTTCCTCACCCCACTCAGGTGTTATTCAGTACCCAACTATTGACAAAGAAAATTTTAGTTAGTTTGCCAGAGCAAGTCCGTCAGTAAAATGTCTGCATCTCTGTATACTCCACATGGAGTTGAGAGGGCATTTGGTTGGAGAGGTCTGTCAGGGAACACTTGTGCAGCGCTTTGAGAACGTGTGCTGGTGTTAGCGCTTTATAAAAGCACCGATTTTCTTGTTCAGTTTTTTTTAAGCTTGTAAAATTAATAGTAAATTGAATTGTTGATTGGGATGTAGGTAGCTGTGGGGTGATACTGTTAAATGTCAAGAAACTAGTAAAGAAACATATTTAAAGAATAATACTTGAAATTACACTCTAAATGACTTATCTAATTTGACTCTCAAGGCAATGAAGATGGCAATAATATGATGATGGTTATGAATATGACGATAATAAAAACACAGATGATGACGATAATCACAAAATATGCACAACCTCTTTTCAAATTGTCTGCAGCCTTATCGGGCCTCTCATCCACTTGCTGAAAGGTGATGTTGAAACCCTTTCCGGTAAAAGAATTGTTGTTTGAAAGGAAATGGACGTCGACCACAGTGCTAGAGCTGGTGAACTCTAGAACTGTCTCAAGTATGCCACACAGAGAGGCCAGCACTACCCCTTTGCTGTGAGGGCCTGAGGAATGAGAAAAAAGAGATCCATATTTATATAGTTCTAGATAGCTTGAAAAAATAAAAACTAATTCTATACCTGAATTTGGTAAATATTTTTAAAATGCATGGTTGTCAACCCCTCAAATTTTGCGTGGGGGAGTGTTGGGATTTTTATTTTAGGGAGATTTGGGATTTTTGTGGGCGATGTTGTATCGCAATAATTAGCAACCAAACCACAACTACCAAAAAACAACACTGTTTATGGTCTAAGTTAAACAAAAGACAACATACATGTTATTTCTTTGTCATTTCTATTGTTATCATCACATGACAGATGAAAGGTTCTTTTTCCGCTGTTTGCCACCCAATTTTTGATTGAACTTGTCAAATACATACTTTATGTATTTATTGTTTACTCTTGTGCAGACTATTAAGATAGCATGTAGTTATACACTTACTATTTAGTTTGTTGAAACTAACTGAAATTAAACACTACTCAACATTTTCGGGAGATAAAGAGATTTGGCTAAAATGCGTGAGTGTCATGCAAAAATGGGAAGACTTGGCAACTATGAAAAGGAAAGACACTATTAAAATATGAACTGAGAAAAACATACAGGAATGGCTTGGGTGTTGTTATTCAGGTAAACATAACTCAAACAGTGCATTATAGAGAGACATAGCACAAACCTGTAGCCTGCGTCCATTCAATGAATGGTGGTGGTTGTGGTCTACATCTAAATTTAGCTCTTGGCGCTGTATTCTAGTCAATAGAATACTATGTTGGCCTAAGATCAGGGTGGAAAGTGTAAAATCTTTTTTGTCCCTGAATTTTTGCGGTCGTGCGGCTTCAATCGGTATACCATACAACCAGCTTTGAATGTGAAGCAACATGCAATGACATGCTGGATTACAGATGTACTCCAATCATTTGGAATAAACTGCACAAAGGTAAGAAAATCTAAACTTAAACACTTTGCTTTAACGGATACATGCTGAAATGCCAACCTGTTACATGATATAACGAGTAATCGACTTTTAAAAATGATTCTTTTCATGATAAATTGTGTAGTTATATGACCTAATATTTAAAAGTAGGCACAACATTTTACATAGTCTTAAACAGGCGTCAGACACAAAAACCGTAAGTCAAAACTAAGCTTGCTAGAGAATGTGTTAATATGTGAGTTCTCAACTTTAATATAAGCTTAATTATTTTTTTTTATTCTGTTGCTGTCAAAATTTGAAAAAGATTCTATAATATATGCTTTGGAGGAAACAATGAGTCATCAATTTGTTGTGTCCTTGATGTTTTGCAGATGTCTTGACACTTTTCAATAGTGTCCTCTCTTAGTTCTAAATGTTCCTTTTCACTTCTTTTGGACGTTGACAGATAGGTAATTTTAATGTTTACCTCCTGAGTTTGTATTTAAAAAAAAAAAAAAACGGATTAAAAACAATTAGAGGTAACTCATGACTCAATCACATTCTGTTGATTATGTCCCTTTATTGTTGTTATCGCCACTATAAGCCTACCGTTGTCTTTGTGATGTATTAAAGTAGGCCTACATGTAAACACATGTAACAAGCAGTCAATGTTATAGATTGTAGTAACAATGATATACAATATCTCTCTCTCTCTCTCTCTCTCTCTCTCTCTCTCTCTCTCTCTCTCTCTCTCTCTCTCTCTCTCTCTCT
>JAOWAZ010274323.1:0-11835 GCA_028565935.1 Goniobranchus fidelis
AGCACTTCTGAGACTCTTATAGTGTCAGGGATGAGGCAGACTCACAGGAGACAGAAGGCTCGCTGGGAGATATCGTGGCATCCTCCACAAGTGTGCAGGGTTGTGACAAGACCCTGGCATCCTGCTCCCCTTTAGTTCTTGACAACATGGTCCCCAACCTTATCAAGGAAGACCATGTTTCCAGCTCTAGGCAGTGGGTCAAGAGCAATTGAACATAATCGTGGCAGCCCAGTTCCCTGGAATCTCAGATATTCGATAGCCACGGAACGCTATTCTAGCTCCTTAAATATAATGGGACATTCCCAGAACTCTAGGAAAGACATCCTCTGGGGTGTCTCTTGTGCCCTCTCTGTTGTGAATGCAAGTGTGAAATTCCAAGTGAAATAGTGAACAGCAAAAAAGAATTGCAAGGAAAGAAATACGATGAACGTTTATTTAATAAAAAAAACAAAAAACGGTGTGATTATGTCCACTCCAAGTACACATACATTGGTTTTTCCCTATTAAAAAATGGTGGGATTTCCTCTTGGTTCGCAATGAAACACTATCTTGTCATGTACCTGCGCGCGACATTCAATGGACATCTTCGACACACATTATTGTGTAATAAAATTATCAGTCGGAGGTGCCAAAGTGTGAAATAATAGGAATTGAATAAAGACGGGTTCGTCGTTTCAGCCATGATGTTTATTGAGCCGTCTCTAGTTTCGTTATCGACACAATACATTCATTTGGTATCGAATACATGACATAGAATAGAGCCCGAATAGAAATAATATTAATTCAGTATCGAATAACATAGAATTTAGAATAGGCTCTAATTCTAATAGAAAATTCCACGACATACTCCCCAAATGGGTTGCAATTGACGAGATTGCAATTTGAAAGTTCAAAATTAAAGTAATTAATAATCATAGAAATGCATGACCAAGGAAAGTAAAATGAAATAAAAAAAAACAAAACAAAAGGATAATAGTAGATCAACTAATCTAAACAAAAATATCAAAGGACTGAATAGAGTTCAACAATGACATGATAACATTATTATGTAAATGAATAATGAGTTGATTTTCAGTATTCAAAGCACAAAATATCTCGTGGTGTTTAAAATATGAATGGAATGATTGCCTACTGGTCTTGAGTGAAAGAAAATAAATCTCCCAAAATAACAAGAAACAAACAAAACAAAATTAATTAATAAATCTCTGCATTGTTGGATTGTCATAAGAGATATTATGGGCGGCTTAATGCAAATATTATGAAAGAGACAGGCTCGTGAGGTCTCCAATGAACATACATTGAAATTGAGAATAAGAGACATCGAGGTCTCGGAAGGAATATGAGTTATATGAGAGACATCAGGGCCTCGAGAAGAATATATGAATTATAGATTATATGAGAGACATCAGGGCCTCGAAAGAATATGAATTATATGTGAGACATCGGGGTCTCGGAAGGAATATGAATTGTATGTGAGACATCGGGGCCTCAGAAGGAATATGAATTGTATGTGAGACATCGGGGCCTCAGAGAGAACTTTTGATATTGATGAAATCATCCATAAGTGTAAAATAAAACAATGAAAGGTTAATTGCAATTAACATTTTTGAATGATAAATGGCATTATAATTAAGAATGCATAAAATTCAACAACTCATTAAGATTCATATCATAATTAATAGTCTTCTTACAGGCAATACAATACATACACTCATTCACATGAGTCAAGAAAAGCATTTCAAATTTCAACAAATTATAAAATTAAGAGCTGTAGGCCTATTAATGATTAAAGAATCAGAAATATAATGTCTCTTAGATAATGGATCATTATCTTTCAGGTAACCCATCGATTAATGATACATGTAGTCGCCAGTTCACTGTGAAATGTGTCATTAACGGTTATATAGGCAGTATAATAAATCTTAAACTTAAATTGTTCATGAAGTTCATTATAAAGTTCGGTTCATTGGGTCTGACTTATGTTCAGCAATACCTGTTCTTTGTTTACCCAAGACAGGACGAGTTTGAATAATACTAGAGTCTGTGTTCCACAAAGAGTGTTGTTATTTAGCTTTATGTTGTGTTGACCCTTTCAATTACTACACAAATTTTAAATTTCAATGGCCATGGTGTCGTTTCAATGTATTTTGTAAGTGCAAACTAACACAGCGGGTCACTACAAAAAAGTGTAATATAATGCAAAGTGGACGATTTTGTAGTTGACTTTGATTTAATGTGATGTAATGAAAAAGTATGAGTAAATGTGTGATTGTTGTCAACTCATGATACAGCTACTGTAGATGCGTGTATCGTATACAAGTCGATGATATAGCGATTCAAAGATCTAGTATCTGGGGTTTTCGTACAACCCGTTTAGGACGACTTGAATGGGCATCATGTTCATCATTAATTGTAGGCGGATGAACTGATGGGGTGACTTGAGTTACATCATGAACGCTGTCTGTAATGTTGAGCGGCGTTGACACTGATTCCCGAGGCTTGTTGCTCTGGACAGAGCATGGGATCGCATCTTCCCCATCCGTCTCAAGGGGAAGAACATGTTTAGTTGAGCGATGTAGAATTCCTTTCTCTGTTTTCACATAAACAGATCTTGCAATTCCATCTTTACCTCGGATAACATCCGTGATCCTCCCCAGTGGAAACAAAGCCTTGTTTGTAATTGTAAGGGGGTGAATAATTACGACATCACCAATCTTGGCTTCCTTGTTGGTACATTTGATATTCCTTTCGTCCCACTTGTGTAATTGGTGTAAGTATTGTTTCCTCCATTGTTTCCATACTGAGGTCAAAACTGTTTTGCGATGTTTGAAACGTAATGCAAGTTGTTCCCTTTGTGAAGAGTTGATTTGACAAGGTGGTCCTGGTGTTTGAATAAAATCAACGGGTCTCAAAGGCAGAGGATCCCCAATGTCATCAGTGACATACGTTATGGGTCGGTGATTGATGAATGATTCAATTTCTGTCAATATTGTGTAAAGTTCTTGAAAGGAAAGTTGTGCTCTTCCCAATGACTTCTTTAGAGCTGATTTTATGCTGGAGTTCAACCTTTCATAGAATCCCCCAAACCAGGGAGAATAAGGGGGAATGAAATAGAATTTGATATCTGAAATCAATGATTGTCTCAGCTTTTTGAAAGAACGGGCATTGTCACAGATGATCAATCTACTGTTACCTCGCCGACTGATCATCCTTCGTAATCCTTGTAAAGTTGAAATAGTGGACATATCTGGGGTAAGTTCCAAGTGACAGGCTCGGGTCACCGCACAGGAAAAGATTAGGATGTATCCTTTGCCCTCTAAGGTATTAAGGGGCCCACAGAAATCCATACCCACGGTCTCAAAAGGTCTTTGTTGGGTGATACGAAAATTTGGTAAGGGAGCAGATACTTGACGATATGGACGAGCTCGATGACGTCGACAAGTCACACACTCATTTATAACTCGTTTGACAGAGTGGCGGCCTTTGACAATCCAATAGGTTTGGCGCAACTCGCAAAGAGTGAAGTTCACACCTGCATGGAAATTCTTCTCATGAAGATCACGAATCAGTAAATGGACAAATGGGTCTTTCTGAGGGAGTAATATGGGTGGATTGGTGTTTGTCCTTCCAATGCTCCGCAATACTCCATCTTCAGTTAAAACTGGTTTCAGTTGACGTAATGAGCTGGAAATAGGAATCTGAGAGCTTTGTTTCAGACACCTTTCTTCCTCAGAGAAATGTTTGTGTTGGACATATCTTATCCAATGAAGTTTAGCCTTCTCCAGTTCCTTTACTGAAGGAACCGATACCTCTTGTTTTGTGACATCTCCTGCGGTTATGGTTTTGGCATTTTGCACATTTTCCTTGAGAGTTCGTTGTGCAAAACGCATGACATAGGCAGTTATTTTTAAGACCTTTGTGAGGCTGCTGTACCGAGAAAGCTCCAAGAGAGGCGGAACGCTGTTGGATCTTCCTTCTGGGTTAATTTGAAGAGACGACTTATTTAAAAGGGAAGAAGTGTTTTCTCCGGTGTCAAAAATGCCTTGTTCATCTGAAATGGCTTCATATTCATTGATATCTAATGATTGTGATGCGTTGTGCCTTATCAAATGAAGCGAGGGCGAAGGAAGCCGAGTCGGTCCATGCATCCACATATTCAATCCTTCAGGAGTGATAAATTGGTTAATGCTGCAATCACGTGTCATCAAATCTGCTGGGTTATTATGAGTTACAATGTGATGCCAATCAGTTGTTTTAGAGTCCTTGAGAATCTCTTTCACCCTGTTGGTGATAAAGACCTCCTTTTGTGTTTTGATGCAGTCATCTGCTCTGATCCAGGCAAGTGCCACCATACTGTCTGTAAAGAAGAAAGTGGGTAAATCTCTGAGATTATCGATCTGTCGTATTGTTTTGACTAACCGTACTCCCATCAAGCAAGCAATGAGTTCTAATCTGGGCACTGATATTTTTGAATTCAATGGTGCGACCTTTCCCTTTGATACAAGCAGTTCACATCGATCTCTTCCTCTCAAGTATATGACTGCGCCACAGGCTTGCTTACTAGCATCACAAAAGACAACGAGAGCCATTTCTTCTGGTTTAGGGCTATGGGCTAGCACAGAACGAGGAAACGTCAATGAGGTAAAGTGTGAACAATTTTGAGCAAATTCATCAGTTTTGAGTTGAAAGGAGTGTGGCATGACATCATCCCATTCCAAAGACTCTCCCCACAGTTCTTGCACAAGTAGTTTTCCCTGAATAGTAAGTGGCGACAACCAACCCAAAGGATCATAAATTTGGGCAAGGTAAGACAAAATGTTTCTCTTTGTATAAGACCATTCCTCATTCCAAATTGGTATCTTGGGTCTCAAAGTATCATCGGCGGTGTCCCACAGCAACCCCAAAACATTAGTCTGTCCTGTATTGTCATCAAAGTCGTACATTGTGTTGTATTCCTTGCGTAATTGTTCCAGGGATGTCGACCAGTTTCTTATTGTCATTCCTGCATCTTGGAGTGCATCAAATGACATTGATAGTTTTCTATGCAAACCTTGAAATGTGTCGGCACCCAGTATTAAATCATCTACATAGAACGATTTCCCAATTTCAGCGAGAAGCTCTTTTTCTTGATCATAAGTTGTTGACAGATTGGTCAAATGGTATTGAATTGTCTGGTTAAGCAAGAAAGGTGAGCAACACAGCCCAAATGGAACTTTAGTGAACCGATAAATTTGGCTTCTCCATAGAAAGCGAAGAGCGTCCCGGTCAGTTTCCGCAATTCCGATTTGAAGAAAGGCTCGCTTGATATCACCTGTGAGACCGTATCTCCACCATCTAAATTTGATTAGAACCGTCAGAATCGTCTGAAGGAGACATGGCCCAGTTAGTAAGCAATCGTTCAAAGAAATTCCATTCATATCCTCAGCACTGGCATCAAAGACCGGTCTGCATTTATAGGTACTTGGCCCTTGTTTTAAAACTGGACGATGTGGTAGATAGAATTCCCTTCCATTCAATGAGCTTTTCTTCTCATTAACTTCTTCGACAAAATTCTCGTCAATTAACTCTTGGATAGATGCGTCATACATTTTAGCTAGTTCAGGTTGGTGTTCCAATCTTTGATTCAGTTTCTGTAACCTAGCACGAGCTTTGTCAATATTATTGACTAACGGTGGATGATTCACCTTCCAGGGTAGGCCGACTTCATAATGGTTTTCCTTGTACTGGACTGAATTCATAAAAGAGTCGATGGCTTCCTCATTATTGGATTTTTCATTGTTGTTGATACCCATGGATTCAAAAGTCCAAAATTTTTCCATATCCTGGCACATGGTAGTGCCCTTGCAAAAAAAGCTGCAGATTCCTTCCGTGTTTGAACAATGGGATGATGGTCCTGATATGACATAGCCAAATATTGTTTTCAAGGCTACAGGTTGTCTCGATTCTCCTCTTCTCACTTCACCATCTACAATGTTCCAGTAAAAATCTTGACCAATGAGAATATCTATTGGATCATTGTTTTTATTCTCCTCATCAGCAAGTTTAAGGTTCTGGAGGTGTGCATAACATTGAATGTCCTCAAGTTTGATTTGTTCAAATCGGGAGCTTGTTATATTGTCTACAACTAATGCTTCCACTTTGATATGATTAGACTCATCCAAAGAAGTTAGAGTGATTGAAACAACTTTAGTATCTGAGGGCCTCTCCTTTTTTCCACCAAACCCTTCTGATCCGATAAATTCATGTCGTATTGTCGGTGCATGAATCTCATGAGCCAATCTTCTGGTTATGTAGGTTCTTTGACTGCCTGAATCAAGTAATAATCGTGTGTGGCCTTGAGTAAGGTTGCTGCTAATGGTTACAGCTGCAGTCGGTAAAATGGTTTGTAATGCTGATCTTGGTTTATTGTTTTGCAAGAAACTGACAGAATTGAATTGTACATGGCTGTCTTCTAGTCTCATTTCTGGCAATGAAGGAGTGCGCCTATCACATAGTAATGTGTGATGTGGTCTGGTGCACAAGAAACATTTGTAGTTACAAACACAATTTGAAGTAGGCCTCGGGCCTAAACACCGGATGCATCTGTTGTCTGCAACGATTAATTCTTTGGCTCTGGTTGGTTGGAACTCATTAGCATATTGACAAGAACGAGGATGATGATGATTGTTCTGTCCACATTTAGCCAAACAAAAACAACATGGAGGAGGGTGTATTGATCCTCTAGATTGTGGGGCCACAAATTGATTTGAAGATTGAAACCTAGGGGCTCGCACTGCTGTAGTCTTGTGTTGCGAACCAAAATGTGATAATTGTTGGTTAGTCTGGAAGGCCGCAGTGGAATGTCTTTGTTTTGAAAGAGACAGATTCCTTGCATGAAAAGGGGGTTTCTTCACCGATCCGTCATGCGGTCCTGTTGCCTCGATGATTTCCACCTCGTCCTTGAGAAAGGTCAACAATAAAGTTAACCGGTTTTCCTTTGACTCGACAGGATTCAGTTTTACATTTTTTTCATACTTAGCCCATTTTACTTGTAAAGAATGGGAAAATACAGATTTAAGCATTGGCACTAAAAGGACAGCATATTGATCTCTTTGTATGTCGAGATTTTCCAAGGTAGAAACGATAGTTAAGAGTTGATCGTAAATTTGTCTAAGGGACAGGTGGCCCGACTTTGATTTTAGGTCAATCAATTTTTCAACATAGATCTCAACTAGTTTGGTTTTGTCTCCATAACGATCCTTTAACGTTTGAAGGGCCGTAGGATAATTTTCATCTGTTATGGAATAAAATTTTATCGTTTCTAAGGCTTCGCCAGTCAAATGATTTCTGAGGATTGTAAATTTCACAGAATTGGGTATACTTGCAACTTGTACCGAGTGTTCAAACGACTGGATAAACGACATCCATTCAGTCAATTGTCCATTGAAAGTAGGGATCTCTACTCTGGGTAATTTGTAAAAATGGGAGTCGAGATTTTCTGTTGCCTCTTTGACAGGATTTGTTTCTCTAGAATGGTTATTAGATTCGAGTGCACTCAATCTAGACTTTGCGTTGATGATGATTCGGAGGGCATTTTCCTCAAATTCGGTCTCTAGATCTATAGTTTCTTGTAAATTTTGCTCATCAGTTAGCTCCAAGCAACTTTCCTGGACCTGTCGGTATCGATTCAATATATCCTCAGTTGCTAAAATTCTTTCCCCTAACATGCGACAATCTAGATCTGAATCGTCTTCTTCTAGAAGTTGTGAAAGGCTACCTGATGATTTTGTAAGGGATGCCTTCAACCCAGTTCTCTTTCTCGACAATCGTTTCAAATCCTCCATAATCTAATTACATCTAGATCTAGATCGAACGAAATATGATGTTTGAATACTCATCCTGTTTGTTATAGATCATATTAAATAGATAGGTCCCGTCGGAGGTGCCAAAATGTGAGATAATAGGAATTGAATAAAGACGGGTTCGTGCTTTCAGCCATGATGTTTATTGAGCAGTCTCGTTTCGTTATCGACACAATACATTCATTTGGTATCGAATACATAGAATAGGCCCGAATAGAAATAATAATAATTCAGTATCGAATAACATAGAATTTAGAATAAACTCTAATTCTAATAGAAAATTCCACGACATACTACATGAAATCAAAACAGAGACTTGACTCACAGCCTTTTGCTCCCCAATCATCACACTAAGCTGTCTTAATAGCTTTCTTCATTTTTCCTGTATCGTAAAAGGGGTAAAATCTTCATCTGATCTGTCCCAGTCCTGTGGACTCCAGAGCTGTGTAAGATCTATGTTCAATACAGTTTGTACATTTGATAGGCCTGCCTTTAATTCTTTTGTGGCCAGATGACATGAATATATAAAACTTATTGCTTTGTCTGAGGGTATGTTACGGCCCATATTCTTCTCAGCTATGATAAACTGAACAAACTACAAAACAGTATCTCTCAAGTGAACCAACATTACAAATACCCTTTATGGGCCTCTGAGACAGCTTCATATGAGTTCCAGATACATCCGTCTGGCTCTGGCTGTAAAAAAGTGAATAACTCAGCAGTGTGGGATAACAACAACAACAACAACAACAACAACAACAACAACAACAACAACAGACTAGATCAGTCCACTACAATGTATAAGTGAGAGATGCTGTAAAGATATTGCATGCTCATCTTGGCCGGGTAGGAAATAACAAGATTCTTCTCTGCTGTTTTCTATGAAATGTGATGTAAAAAAAAACGGAGGGGTGAGGTAGGGGGGGAGATAGAGACAAAATCTGCATGTGTATCAATAATTGTTGGAATACCTTCAACAAAAAAATGCCTGAAAGAAATATGGGTGATGCTTACTCTGTCCTGGAATTCATGAACTTGTTTCTGCATTGCCTCCAGGTCAGACTGTGAATCAAGTTCCCTTTTTTTACTGGCACTGAGTTGACGAACAGCTTCACCATGACGTTCTCTTTCTGCTCTTAGTTCAGTCTGAAGTTGTCCGAGTATTTGCTCTTGTTGTTCAACCTAGAATCCATTTTTGAAAAATGAAGTAATAGAGAAAGATGACGATAAATATCAAAGTGCTTAAAATATGAATAAAACATTTACAAGTTCAATTTGTAGCTTCAAACTTAACATTTTTTATGTAATTTCTGCATTAACAAAAGTTAAGTTTTTCTCTGACACATGAGATAGAGTAGGATTATCGATCACTATAAAATTGAAATGTTTTGCTGTATGACAGAAAGGATTTATTTCCCTGTGAATCACTTTCTGATATACCGTAAAATCGTTTCAATGAGGTTCAAAGCCATTTACATCTTTTGCCCAGCATGTGCCATTTGAATCTATTTCTGGAAGCCTTTAAGTTTCAAATGTAAAATAATTCATTTTCCCAAATATAATATAGAAATACATGACATGCAATATAAGAAGTCTTGTTTTGTTTTTTGGGGGTTAATGAATCCATCATTAGATACCTGATCAGAAAGCATCTTTTCTTGCTCTCTACTCCCAGAGAGTTCCAGCTCATTTTTATGAGCCTGCTGCTTGTATGCAATGCCCTCTTGTACGGATGCATGGTAATCCTCCTTGGACATAACCAGATCCTTCCGCAGCTTGTCTATCATAGTCTTTTGCTCCTCCATTTCTTCTTCATAGCCCTCTGCTCTTTCTTTCACAGCCTTGAGCTCAGCCTGAAATTGGATTTTACGTGTTGGTTGTAAAGGTGTTTAATAAAAAATCAAAATCCACATTTAATTTATATGAACTTTCAAAACAAAACTAAAAAAAAAACAAAAAAAAAACCCAACAAAGAGTCTAAGGAAATCATCACTTTGACATGCTTATTAAATAAAAATATCAAGGCCCTTATAAAGGTCCAGTTAAAAGACAAAAAAAAAACCCCAAACAAAACAAACAATTACTAAGTTTCATTTACATTAACATCTGAAGCAAACATTAAAACTAACATATTAAATTTATAAAGCGTCAAAAGAATAGTATTCTTTAGCTCTGGTTAAGAAAGAAACAAAAGAAAACAAAATAAAACAAAATGAGAGTTCTTAAAGGTTTGGTAACACAGAGAAAACGAGTAATCAGTCACAACTTAATACAGGGTGTATTTTTGGAATGCAATCCATGGGACCAGTTCAGCCCGTTCAGTGGGCTATGGTGCACAGCATACAGATCACTTTCCTCTGTTGAACATCTGAGTATTGACATAAGGCTCGAGGGAAAGCATTGAATAATTTAAGATCTAGATCTAGACTACGTGCTTCTCACTTTAATGCTTCTCACTTTAATTACGAGTAGAGCTACTGGGTATATATTTAGCAATGCAATCCTAAGATTTGTTCATCATACTAGAAAGCATCTTTAAAGTACCGGTATTAGCGACTTCCGTTGAAAGCAGACATGAAATCGGCAGGCATTCACATCAAAATTTCTCGCCCTTTGATACCTAGTATAAGACTTAGTTTTGTTGTTGTTTCAAGGCTGAAATCCGATGTGAATAGCTTTTTTCAAAACGAAAACTCACAAAGTGAAAAGATCACGATTTTATACAGTGTCTGTTAGCTTTGGGTTAAAATCGGTGTCCTGGCAATATCAAATAGCATCGAATAGGATGCCATTCCATGTAGATGTTAAAACAGATGCAAAAGAGTGCGCTGACCATTTCTTAAGAGCGGTATGCTTACTGAATAGTCCATGGGTTGAGTTGCAAAGGGTACACCCAGTAGTCCCATCGATACAAAATTCTTATTCAAGCAATGGTGTTTTCTATTTCTTTCTCTGTTTCTGCTTCTGTTCTCTTACCTGTAGTTTTCTAGTATTCTGTTCATGTCTCACAATCTCCGTCACTCTTTGGGTCAACTGTTCCTGTGTAGACTGAAGGCTCTGTTCCATTAGGCTTAGTTTCTCTTCATGATGAGCCAACTGAGGATAACAGAAAAATATAAGCTACATCTCAACCTGTCCTGGAATTCATGGGCTTGTTTCTGTATTGCATCTCAATCTGCAGCTTTTGAAAGATCTTAGTAACAGACTATTCTAATTATTATTCATATCTGTTAACAAAAACAAGATCCCCCACTTAAGAAATTCACACGTTTACACAGTTTGTAGCGTACTGCCTGCACATAAAAGCTTTTTCTCCAAAATAGTGAATAACTATGGTTATCAGTCTGTGCCATGAATCAAGTAGAAAACTATTACAGGAAATCATGAAGATTCAGGAAGACAAGAAGGATTAAAAACTCAAAGAAACAATACCAAAGGACTGTTGTTGGGTTTTTTTAATACTGCAAAAACAAAAGAACAAATAAGCTGCAATGATTATCATCATCAATGCCAATGCTGTCATCGGGCTAAAGGCCACAGACAAACAATTTCCATTTCCTTCTTTCCTACACCACCTTTGCCTATTCTGATCATGGCTTTTCTTGTCATTCTCATTGCATCCTCTCTGTGTTTCCTCTAACCACATTTGTCAGGCTCCCTAGGAGTTCCACTGTACATGGGGTCACCGTACCGATCTTTTAGTTCTCTGCTGAGTGACCGCTAGTGTGACCCAGGAAACGAGGTCAATGGCCATCCGACTGGAAGCGGGTGATCTGAGGCAAGAGAGTTATTTTCTGTGATAAATGGCCTACGTTTTTGGTCCGGCTGTGGCCTAATTTCCAATCTAATTAGTACAATATTTTCAAAGACATTTGTCGTATACCTGTTCATATTGCATATAGAATCTGAAAATGTTAACTCTTTTGGTTTGACTTGTACCTCCCTGCACTATAGAGCTCATGACAAAGTGGTAAATATATCCATGTACAATTTT